>QVRM01004248.1:5000-25000 GCA_003439945.1 Dermanyssus gallinae
AATTATTTAGAATAGTGTTTCGTTAGGCATGAAGGAAAATATCTAGCATATTCTAGAACTGCAAACGCCTGGCGATTAGCTGTGGCAAAAAACACGCACCATTTTCTAATAAAAAAAAATTTAACTAAGGATAAAAACAGAAATATACTAAATCGATTAGACAAACACCTTTATGTGCACATTCCTCTCTTTTAATAAACGCAGCCTTAGTTGAAAATAGAACAAGCTCAGTGTTTCCCGAGCCTGCGGAACTACCCGTTGCAACTTGACGCTTCTAGAGAAAATAAGTTTTAACAGCATTTCCCCACCAACTACGTCAGGGCACATGTTCTACAACAAAACTAATCTGTGAGCATTGTTTAAATGCCCGAGTTTGGGCTTACAACAGGTTCTTTGTTGTGGGTACCCCATAAGGTCGTAATTCGTTTTGGCTCGCGTCTGCTAGTTGGCAAGAACGACGCAAAGTGGCGCAAAGCATTCAGCCTAGCCCACCGCTAAATGCGACGGAAACAATAGGGAGGATCAACTGGAATTCCCAAATAGCAGTTAAAAACTACATGGTGGACTTAAAACGTAAATATCAAAGTAGAGAACGAACACGGAAGACAAGTATCAAGGAAATTCCTGGAGGGAAGGGGGGTGTTGGCTGTACAGCTTTAAACAAGTAAGGTAACATTCCGTTGGTACTCACTTGCAATACGACGAGGTCCTCGAGATAAACAATCACTATAAAGGTAGCAGAGTCTGGCGCTTGTAGGCGGCCACTCAAAAAGGAAAATCTCTAGAGGAAGTCGCGCCTGTGACACTACCAAAGGCGACGGCCTGCATTCAACGAGAGCTTCTGGAGCTGACTCCAACAATAATGAAGCCAACCTATTTCACTGATAAGGACACGACGTAATATGCACTGGATGGCCCAAAAGCTTAAGCGTACACTTGCGGGCCACGTGTTACAAACAGAAAAAAGACAAATTTCTGGACAAACGTTGCACGGCAAAAAGCAGCACGTTCTGTGGGCGACACAGAAGGCAATGGTAATCCTCTAAGTGAGCAGTGCGTATCGGACGACCTCAACTGTGGCCTTCTTCGTCTGTAAAGGGTGCTCGCTTGGGATAACCATCATAACCGTCTAGCGAAAAGAATGGAGGAACCACGCGCAGACGGGACCAAAGAGCAGTGGACCAAGGAGGTCTCAGGGTTTGCTACACGCGAAATCAAGACGAGGAGCTCTTAAACTTCTATACACGGATGCTAGCCTGTTATTGGTAGTTTTAGGCGTGCAATTTTAAAATAGGCGAAATAAGCTCAAGTATTTTGAGCAACTCTGCAGATGCTAGTCTTCTAAAGCACACCTATACGCGTTACGCTGCCAAAGATGAGGGGGTAGAGACGAACGTGGGTATAGTGAATTTGCAAGTCCCCTATTCTACTACTCACTAGCAAAGACCGATGACGCAAGAACCTGTCATGGTAATTTTAGAGATATCTAGGGTTTTCCCAACAGGCCTTGTGACAGCAGGGCTGCGGACTCTCTCTCTCTCTCTCTCGTTCCGTACTTTTCCACACGGCGGAAAGCCGCCAATACAACAACAACCAACAACAAAACAACCAACAACAAAACAACCAACAACAAAACAACAAACAACAAAACAACAACAACAACAAAACTACAACAACAACAAAACAACAATAACAACAACAAAACAACCACAACAACAACCACAACCACAACAACAACAAACGTACCACACATTTTTATATATGACCGTGCGGTACGGACCTGCGTTTGGGGATTGATGGATTGGCTGAGGCAGGCCCTTTGGAAAACCTTGGTTACTTTGCAACCACTAAGTGAACCATACAATAGGAGTTTTCTCGAACACCCATGTATTATTACTATTATTAAGAAATACATGATCATTCTAATTGAATAATGATTGATTTATGTTAACAATCACTTACATCTGCCTTATTTCAAAGAAAGTGGCAAATAAAAGCAACTTTAGAATTGAACTTTCTCGCCTGCTATCTTAACTTTTAGCTGCTTATAATTTATTTCCGGTTATATGTTTTTGAGTGGGTTTCTTAAGCGTCTTTGTGCTCGTTTTGTATATAGCATCGACTAAAAGTCTTTAGTCCTTGTTACAGCATGTGAATTGGTTTAACTGCATAAACAATTGTGTAAACCAGCTTGTTTCGTTTCTGTCTTCTAGATCGCATTGTGCTGTATAGCGAGCTAATAGGCCTGATGTTGTGGCAGACACATCAGCTCGATGACGTTGCTCTGTTCTTGAGAATCACCTGCTTGTTGCTACTGGGGCTGTTGCTTGCCACGCAGATCACCAGGCTTGCCGTGCCCCTCAGCGCAGTCTGCATTAACGGATACGCAAAATATATACTGTTAAATTGAGTTTGAGCACAAATTACGTGCGTTTAACCAATTGCCGTTCGATCGTGCCGGGCTCAAGCGTTCCTCCTAGAGGAAGCTTTGGACAAAAGAGATAGCACCGATGAGGGCCCAGGGTCGCGGGCTAAATTCTGATACCTTAACCAATGAACAATGCATGCAGCTTGCAACTGTCTTCCATTGTATTGTCTTCCTTGTTGTTTCTTAGTTCTTCTTAATGTGCTGTTGGACCACTTCTACGTGCTGGTTGAGGCAGTGTTGACGCCAAGACTCTGAACGAAGTTTTTGAGCGGGAATAGGCCGTCGATTGAAGATATATTGCGCCACTCTGGGCTGTTTACGCTGTCGTTGATTCGTTTGCACTTTTTTACGATGCGTTTGGCTATCCCTAAGCACATTTTCACGTTTCCCGTTATATTTATGCCGTGAACATGTCACGTATTGCTCTTCACATTCTTTACGAAACATGAGAAGTCGTTTACTGTATCGATGGCTACGTGTGTTCTTTGTTGTAGCGTGTCTTTCTTGCGCATTCTGACGAGGAGTAGCTTGGTCATCCACGTAAGCGATCGTCTAGACGCCCTTCACAAATTATCAGTATACGAATTCCTAAATGTGTCTACGCGAAACAAACACGCTACAAGGTGAAACACAAACTGCCATCTATATGATGAACACCTGAATGATAGCTCACGGCCTCGAGCTAGCTTCCGAAAAAGGTGAGGCGGTTTTTCTTATTGGCGGAGAGAAGCATAAAAACATCTGTTGATCTGATCATAACGCTCTTGCCAATGTTATATTGGAAGCAGATCATTGACGGCCGTGGCTTTAATTTTTGGAAAGATGACTACAAGACAACTCTGTTTAAGCTATGCCATTTCCACTGGTTTATCGTGATACTGAGACTGAGAGATGTTTAAATAACCTATATCGAAGCCATATTTCTTCCCCCTATTCCCTCAAGTTCACATGAAATATATATATATATATATATATATATATAAGAAGAGAGAGAAGAGGGAAAGTTACGTAGTAGACATATATACACTAAAGGAGCGTTGCGTAGCTAAGACGTTTCTATTGCCGTTGTTGGAATTTCTAAAGAGCTAGACTAGTCTATTTCGTTCTTCTAGACGGTCGTCACAAGAGAAGGCCAGCGATCAAAAGGGACGTCGCGAGCAAGCAGAAACAGGAGGCCAGCGCCGTCCAAAATACGACGTTGCACTGCTTGAGCGTCTCCAATAGTGCATCTCTGTCTGATGATCCATAGGCCTGGAATTAAAACAAATATATACACATATATTTTAATTGTCTAATTTATTGCTTGATAATTACTAAACTTAAATTTCACAATGCTCAAGTTTTTGTTTGCAATATTTTTCATTTTATTTTCGTAAACAAAATAAGTAAAATGTAAACAGTACTAACATTGTCTATTTTCATTTCAACATGCCTTACTACATGCAAAACTAACAGTTTAAATCACTAGACATTCTCCCATTTGTACATATGACAACGTTTTCAACTAGTTTTGTCATTAGACTATATAGAGGTAACTTGTAAAATGCGTGATGCACACCCAGCGTCGTTGTTAGAGCTACGGTACTGTGGGGCTCACAAAACCACTAAAATCCAGTCGTCCTCTTTGGCTCTTGTCGGGGGGTGGCCGCAGTACTGTTTTCTCGAGATTACTTTACCTAGCCACTCTTTTTGCCCTTTCGGCTGCTCGACTTTGTGCGGCGGATGTTATATAAATATATATATATATATATATATATATATATATATATATATATATATATATATATATATATGTTCGTTGCGGAGAGTTTTTGCGAATATTCTTATAATAATCCAGGACTCATGAGACGTAAGGAGCGCCTCTACAAAAGCTATGCATGTCAGGAGGTAGGATAGAGCTGAGTAGAGGAGAACGGAAGAGACGCCTCTCTCACGGCTTGAAAGTAATACCAAAGTAGTACCAACTTCTTGGGTAGGGAAGAATCTGAGTTTAGTGGGCATGTGAAACCTACACTAGTCACGCAGGCTGCTAGTGGCGCATGTGCATCATGCATTCCCGAAACCTCCCAGATAAAAAAAGTTACCATAATATCTTAGCAGTTGCGCAAGTAAGTTGGTAAACGAGCCGTGTTTAAGACCACCATTTTATTGAGATCAGGGAGTATAGATTTAGCCTAATATCCAGGATGGCCCGGCCCGATGAATTGTTTCTTATATTGACTCCATTCGCTCAAGATGTCTGTTCTGCCGACTAGTGTTCTCTCCGTCCGGCCTTTTAGAGTTTATTTATGCAGTTCATTAACTCTGAGGGCCTAGGGATTTTGTCTGGAGAAGACCTGTGTGGCTACTGTGGAAGCGGTGCGACTTGCTCGTGCTTTGTTAAGCGCCATAGATCTTTAAGTCTTGTTGAGTAGGCGGCGTCTTGTAGCTTTGGTAGTTGTGCATTCCCATAAGGGTGCAGCTAACACAATGCTGTCTATTTGTGATGTTGCTTCTCTAGTCCGTGGGAGGATTTTTCGTAGCTTAACTGAGGCTTTAGTTCATAGGATATGTCGTAGGTAGGGGGGCACACCTTTGTTTGAAAGTGCTTGGCGCGTATTAAACGCGTTCTAGACGTCAATAAGGACGACCAGACAGTGCGACCGATTTGTTATCGGTAAACTTCTCTGTGTTTCAGCTATTAATACAACTTTACTGATTGCCGAATGTGTGAAGTGTCTGGTGCGGAAACCATGATGGTTTTCCGTCAGGGCCTTTTTGCTTTTTAATTCTGAAACTAGTCGCCTGTTAGTAATGTGCTTAGCTGCTTTAGATCGGCAAGAGAGCACGCTTAGAAGGCGGTATGCTGAATGATCTTTAGTGGTTTACCGTGTTTCGGGATAAGGGTCAAACGTGCCGTTTTCTAATGTTTAGGATGAGGTTAAGATGAGGTGAGGATTGTACCCATCATGCGTATAAATATCATTGGATGGTTCTTTAGGAGTAAGCGTACAGCTTGCTGGGGTACAGCATCTGGGCCCGGTGCTTCTTTTGGTCGTATGCGTTCGACCGATCTAATGTTGATCTGTATTTGCTATTATCGAAGGTGTACCCTGGGATGTTAATTATATATATATAGTTTAGTTGGGAAACTCGGGCTGATTATATATATATATATATATATATATATATATATACTCGTATATGCAAGGCGACAAACGGCAGTGGATGTGGAATCGTTAGCAGACTATAAAAAATAAACCAAAAATCTATTCATTCTTTAGCAGTCGCACACACAACTAACATTCTATCTCACTTAAAAAAGATGAGCGTCATTTCATTAAGCCGTTTTCAGTCGAGAGGCTTAAGGCTACCCGTTAAGCGAGAATGTGATACCTAAATAGCAAAGTGCCAGCAGAGTTTAGTAGGGGGAAAACTCTGCTTTCGAACCTGAGAGAAACAAATCTTTGAAGAGCCCTGCTAAATTCAAAAGGTCAGAAATCTCTAGTGCTTCTTAAGAACAGACACCAGCCGTGGTAGTCGTAAATGCGATCTAAGTAGGGGGTTAAGTCGTAAGAGACTAAGGGTTCATTTGTTGAGTGCTTGCAGACTGTCAGAGCAGACAGATACATTTGCACCAAGTGGGAGATGGATACGCCTGGGAACCGGAGAAAAGGACCCTAATAGAATGAGTTCCTAAGGGAGCCCACAAGTGAAAGCCGATTAGCAACCGCTTTTGGTTTAGTTTTCTTACGTGGAATGACAGGCCACAGGGATATTCCTGCTATTTCTTAGTTGCTCTTGTCGATCTCAAATAGGTTTTGAAGAAGTTGCATGCCCACGGTATTCGCGCCGTTAGGACCGATTAACGGTTTGAATTTTAACGATCTTGGATTTAGAAAGTTGGAGTTTAGTTAATCGACTTTGGTTAACCACCTTCATTATATATATACATATTTATTATTTGCTTAAGTATTAGAGGTAACAATTGTCTCCTTATGCCTCCTCCCGTGTACACCGGATAAAATAAGTGAAAATGTCACATAGCCTCCAGGTTCGGACGTGGACAGTCTAGCAGAGTTTCGCGCGCAGAGGCGGCGTTACCCCGCTGAATGTCCAGCGATAGTCTCTGGTGCAGGTACTCGACAGCTTTAGTGTCCCCTGTGGAACGGTTGAGCGCCTTGCCGACACGTTGAATGAGTTTGTGCGTCTTCGGGCCTGGTCCCCCCAGTGTCTCGAATGGCAGCGGGCGAAAATCGTGGGGTAGGTAATACTGGCATCTCAAAGGACGTTAGTGTCAGTCCGGTCGTTTTCCATCATTCCTGCAAAGGCCAGGAGGCTCGAGAATGCAAGGAAAACCAGCAGACCTCAAGGCTCGGCTAAATGTCCCGTTCAATGCTGCGTGCCGGGGTCGACGACCTGACGACCTTAAAGCACAAGAGAGACCATGGTGTGCCTGTGACCCGACTTGATCGCCGCATCTACATTGGTGCGGGAATACGAGAGCTGTCCCCAGGTGTAGCCCCGCACTGATTCCAAACAGTGATATCATCTAGTAGAGTGCCTAAGTGAACACTTGGGAGAGCCTGTAACCAGGCCCCGGCACTTTTCGCAGAGACCGCCCGTAGCCTGACCTTGTCAGTTGCAGTGGGGTCTTGCTCAAGTAGATGCACAAATGTCTTCTCCTGCAGTGGGGTCGACCAGCTTTTCTGTGTACGTGGGTATGACACCGCTCAGAGACGCTAATCTCTCGACTGAGGCTGCCAAAGTGTGATCGTAGACACTTTTGCCTGTGTCGTCCAGCAACCGTTTGGCTTTTTCCGATGCCTGGGACATAGAGAAGACTATGGCGGGCCCAAGTAGGAATATTCTGCAATAAGATCCCAGCGATGGAAGATGGCTGGCGGCAACTTTAAGCTTCTCTTTCCATGCGTCTAAAGCCCCAGGTAATCCCTCTTGGCAGAGGCAAACCCCGAGGAGTTTATTTTGAACGACCTTGCAACCGGAAAGAAGGTATATATATATAGTGGTTAACTAAAGCTTTCTCTTCTTTTTTTGTCAGTACTTCTTACTTGGCATCGTTTTTGAGACCTTCTTGTGAACATGATCAGCCAGCGAAGTAAACGTGTAAAATAAATAAAAGAATCGCCAATACATTTAGTGTACATTACCTTTACATTTGAAAAGTCTATACAAAACTAGCCCAGTAAACACCATCTAGATGGCTCGCAATGAGAACAGCATCCATTATTTTATGATCGAACTGAGCGTTTCACAGCATTACAAGTACAGTATTAAAACGAACGACATGGGATAATAATACATGTTTTAATTTAATCATCATCGTATTTATCTGAGAGCATAGTCGACAGACGCACTCGGTGTACTCTTCGTGGAAGCTCGTATTCGAACAAACCAGGTGATGATAGCCATGAACTATGTATCTGGTATAGACGTAGCGATTGTCACACGCAAGACCAGACCATAGGTGAGAGGCCCTGAAAACATCCAGGTCTCCGACCTCTTGTCGGACTTGTTTTAATTTAATGCATCATTTTAAATGCAAGCCAATAGTAAAAAGAAGATCAAGTCTAGACAATTTGCCGAACAGAAGGCTCTATTTAGCGATGAACAGAAGGCTCTATTTATCAATGCTATAGAGTCGTTAAGCATAATTTGAGATCGCCAGTCAATTTTCAGGAGAATGAGTTTGTGAAGAGAAAACAGATGCACCGTCACGCGAGTGTTTGCGCCTTATATTTATTCCTAAAGCAAATTTCAGCATGACATATGCTGTTATTAAACCATATCTCACACATGACAATGACGTCAGTGTCATAACAAACAATAACTTCTAAAACATCTATTGCATTTGATTTAGCAGCTGATCTAGAATTGAAGTAGAGACATTTAACTGATCGTCTAGATATGTTCCCCCGACGGCTTTGTATCAGCTGACGTAGGAAAGAGCCAAGCTACAACATTACCGTCAACCGCGATTAATTCATTCCTGGAGCATTGCGACTAAAGTGCGGCATCACCACGGTGCCGACCAAAATGTTGGGTTAAGTACAGAGCGTTCAACCTCCTCAGTGTCAAAGAGACAACACGTAACGGGAAATATGAGCTGTATATCACATCTTAGTGGCGGTAACGAAAAGTGCAATACGAAACACAAACACTTCTTTATCACTCGTGCCACTGCCGAACCAAGACCTTGAGAATCAGCTGTGCCAAAAGTGGCTTTTTGTCGCCTATTGGCGCTTCTTCGGCACTTATCCAATATGTTGGCAAACGAGATGTTGTTGAAAACAGGACGTGGTGGTACAGTTGCAGGACTAAAACGACAGCAAAGCGGGTTTCGACTGGTAGCTTTGCCGTGCTATGTTAGGGGACGCGCCAACTTCGATAGAGCAGTTTGTTAGTAATCATGATGGTACTGGATTTCAATTGCTTAATCTCTCATCACAAGCTAACCGCAGACCATATTGGCTTTAGTGGAGGTCCTCCCAAAAGGCAGTTAGTCCTTGTTGTTGGGAAAGAACAACGTTGGTTGAAATTTCACATGCCCGCCACACCACATTCGTGCGAGCGGAACCCAATTCCAGTCCAGGCCATTTCAGCAAAGCACACATGCCACGGAGTTCATCGTGCATCAAAAATGATAGCCTTACACAAAGACAGTAGACGGCAAACACGGTACACGCATGAGATCAGTCACAAAACCAGGGTCCAGCACACAAACGGCCTATTAACTTGACAGGAGTAAGAAGCATTTGAACTAAATTACCATCGCACAACAGAAACACCGAAGTGAATACCAAGCTAATTACTGATTATAGTTATATTATGCAATGTATGTCAGCACTCATGCACAATAGACATTACTACGATTGTGTTTATTTTTATGCGCAGTCGGAATAGCTACAAGAGCACTTACATCTTCCGTCCAAAAGATAGGCAACAATATTTTGGGTAGTCGCTCCGCGTCTAAGGATTGTAGTTTCATGCTGAATTGAACTCGCAGCCTCATGTTAACTGTCAAACCCGATCTCTGGAATAAATAGAGAGATGAACAAAGCAAACGTCTGGTTAAGTCAATATGTTGAAGATAAACAAACATCTCTGACACTGGGCTAAGAATGTCTCCAATATGAAAAACATATAGTGTCTACTGCGTCTACTCTGCTTTCCCCGAAATCATGATGTAGCTAACCACTTTCCTAGTTGGGCGGCCCCACACACAGAGACCGCGTACCTCACTTTCCAAAGAAACTCATAACAGCGTGTGTCCATTCGTTTTATGGGCTTTTGACTCTTTCTCCAGAAATATCTTACATCTACTAGTAGGTTCTGTTACCGCATTTGATTTAGGGCCAAGAACTCGGAAAACGTCCGGTACGCCCGGCTAACGCCGACTGCTAATGCCCGTTAGCCTGCCCTTAGCGCTCCCCGATGTTTTGCGACCCGCAGTGGCATGTGCATCTAAATAGACGCTGCGCATAATTGGGCAACCAAAGTTGGGGCCTTCGTTTATCCCTGACACTACTCCACTCTTTAGCATGGGCTTTTCTCATCGGACGCAAAGGTCAGATGTTTGCAATCTAGTCACGCCTTGTAGGGCCGTGTTCCAGAAATCGGGTCCCAGGATCACTTAATTATACAAGGACGGTGTTTTTACGCGAGTATAGCTCGTTTAAGTAACACGTAGCAGATAAGTACGCTCTGCAACACTGGGCTCAGGAAAACACTATTTGTTGCAAGCTTCCCTGGTATTTCTTCCCTTACAACCCCGTTACGTTTAAGTTGGAGTTGCATCTGGATACGTCCCTCTCTTATGCATATATCGTATCTGTAAATGTACCCGAGGGTTTACCAACTGAGACTAAGCGCTTGGAGTTTATAAAGAACATTCCACTAGAAAATGTTGGATTCCTCCAAATAACTCACGGGGTAGGTGATTTTGTAGGCAACCAACTTCGAACCTTTGATCTCAAATCTCTTCCTTTTCATGACATCAAATAATTATACCCGTAACCTTGTCTATAATAAAATGTACATATAAATCCAACACGGATAACATAAAATTATATAAAAATGATGTGACAGATGATGCTTAGACTATACACAACTACTATACATGTATGCATACTGAGGTAGCTCATTAAATGCAAGTGTCACGCACTATTTAATCAACTTAGTACGAGCATACTTAGATAATTAACAAATACTGGCAAAGTAGTATAATAAAACTTACAGCATGAACTTCAATGTAAAAGTTGTGCTTCTTGGGGTCAGGATTAAGACCACTGACGTTAGTTCGCAACGACGGATCCCCGTTAAGAAAGTGGGGTAGGCTAAGCACAACTGGAGTCATGAAATCTTGACCGACGCCGAAAAGCGTGTTACACCGGCTCGCATCCCACGTCCCAGTTATATGTGTCGGTTGCGGGTTGAGGCATCTGTAAAAAACAAAGGAAACCACATTACATATTAATATGCTAATATGCTGTCTTTACTAAAACATACGAGTATGCGCTATAATCCAAATGCGTTAGACGTTCATAAAATGTTGGTAGTACTCTACCGTCTTGAGTCTTGAGTGGATCTAAGAACTAAATCCAATCAATAAAACAAATATCCTCAAGATAAGAGGGTTTATGAAAAGCTAAGCTTTTTGTCACATTTTTAAAGAAGTATGACAGATCTAGCCGAAATTCTACTACAATTTGATCGCAAAGCAATCGGTTTTGGTGGTAGAGAAATATTATTTAAGCCCTGATTAGTAAAGCGAAGTGGTTCTTTTGTAATGCAGCAACCTCAATGTGATATATTTAGAAAAGATGCGAGGCGCCCATATCTATGACTTATTTAGAATCCCCAGCGGTTTACTAAACAAGATATGGCTTTCTGAGAAATACCTAAATCATTTATTCGTATTTGTTTATGTTTTTTTTTTATAGAAACACAAATGGTGTTTGTCCGTGACGGGCTGATTTGCTAACATGTTGGCCGCATTGATATGGGAGACTAGGTCACAACCGAGACGAAGACGGGAGGGTGCTCAGTGGGCACCCTCCCGCGTAGCAACCAGCGCTCCTTTCGGCCGGAAAGAAACTTTTACAAGCTCCAGGTCATTGCCAGAGGTTAACCTTACATCCCGGCAATAAGACCTAGAGGGTGTGACGGTTCGGCGCCTGTGCACTATCTCCTAAAAGATAAATCTCACATTCGTGGGGATTCAGCCCTAGCCCTAATATCTCACGGAAATGAAGCAAGCGCCATTGTCACACTTGACTTCAAGTGTGTTCTTGAAGTCAAGCTTTAGGAGGGCACCAGGAAGCGTGTGTAAATCGACCAAAATTTCTTCCCCTGACGTGGTCCAGGAAATCTCTTCCCTCAGGTGTTAGTCTGCTTGCATACGCTGATAACCGTGTCCTAACCATCAACGCTTGGACTCCAGATAGGCTGCAGCGCGTAGAATCAGGAAGGCCCTTAGCTCCACGTGCGTCCACTGTAAGAATCGACTCGGAAAATACCCCGGAACACACAATGCTGAGGTGTGTCTAGCATAAGTGGAGAGCGCGCACACCTACTCTAGCTTCTAAGAATCATGACAGACTTCAACCAACGTGACATAATCAAGGACATGACGAAATCAACACCTCACTCGAATAGCAGGAAGCTTCCTTGCTGCGATATATGTGTGTACTACCGCACGTTTAGTTAGTCTTCTATAAAACAAGCAATTATATATACTACGCTATTATTAAGCTCTTATTTGTGTGTATTTGCGCTATTTTGTCGCAAAAACATTCTTCCTCAGAGACCCCAGTATTCGTTTGTATGAAGAGTTGTCACGTGCTGCAATGGTGCTGTAAAAATCTACCTCGTTATGGTGTGGCCTAATACTCTGCGAAGTTGCAGCCGTATTGAGCCAACCAACGCAACTAGGGAACATGCGTGGCGAAGTCCCTAGATAATCTGTAGTTTTGCCAGCCTCACAATTCCTTAGTAATATCACTAGACAATGGAATGCTTTCATGCATTTTCAGTGTACAAAGGACGTACTCATCAATTTCGCGGATCCCGGTTTCATTGAAGAGATCGCTACCTCCGGCGAAGCGAGCAATTCGTTCGCCGTTGATAACGTACTGCTTTTCAAAATACAAAGGCCACGGCTTGCAAAACTGATCTATATGCATAAACTTTATACTCTTCGGCGGTTCTTCAAAAGCCGGATAAAGCTCACCATCTGCAAAAGAGATACCGCCAAGTACTTATTACACCCTGGGAAATTCTTTAAATCCGAGTACGGAAAACAGTACTTAAGCGCTAATATAAGCATTTTACTAGAATGTACAGCACTCCATGATATATTAGATAATAACTTAGGAACTTACTTTAGCCTTAGCAACGCAGCTTATGGCTAGAGTATGTTAACAACTGTGTATAGATTGAAAAACCCATTGCCGCTCGGATGCGCACGTCGACCTGCATTGAAAACGCTCCACAGTCCCTAATCGGTGAAGGAAAACTCATCTATAGGAAATACTGAAGCTGGTCAAAACATGTAACTGGAATCGTCCTGGCAGCCAGAGCGCTCTAGGAGAGTTGCAATGGTCTACTTGGCAGAGAGTTCACTGTGGTTGCAAAATCCGGTTTCTGTCGGAGAAGGGCTGCTGCTGAAGGGTCGCTCAGAATCTGCCCAGGATTCTCCCGTCGTAATAGGAAGCCTGCGAACGCCAGAGCTGTCGTTTGCTAGCGTCTGTCTTCGAGTGCTCGGAGATGTACGCGACACCAGCAAAGGGCTGATCTATTTCTGCATACCGCCCGCGACAGACGAGTCCTTCGCGTGACTCCTTCGGGTCTCCCGTGCGCACCGCACGATAAGCACAGAGACGGTGTTTGTTCTGCCTCACCAGCTCGCCTGCGATCTCGTGGCACAAAAAGGAAGCAAGCGTAGGACGGATTTTACGCAAGCTTAAGAGACAGCGCTTGACGCGTAGGCTCACGAGTAAGCCATGCCCGCTCAGGAAAGACGCGGCTGGGAAAGACTTGCCGCGCTTGCCACGGAGGCACGCAAGGGTAGATAAAATAAGCTTGCCCTTCAAGAGGCTAGCACAATCCAGAACTACGTAGAGCGGCTCGGCGCAATGATTTGGTCTGCGAGCTGTGGCCAGGACGAGATTTATAAGAGCTGGTTGAGCACAAGGGTCCTTCCCCGCAATCCAAAAGTAGTGCCACACATTTCCAAACTCTGGGGTGAGGAGGATTAAGGTTTTTAATGGGTGAAAGTTCCACACCAGGCGGTGCTGGTTGCCAGTACCAAGTTGGCGCATTAGCGTTTTCAAACCTCCCATAAAAGAAACAAAGGTTACGACGAGCTACCAGAGCCGCAAATGTTGGCAACATACAAGCCGCTGCTAAGCTGCGGAAGCTAATAAGAGTAAGCGCAGTTGTGGGCAAAACCGTTGAAAGTTTGCGACAACTGGGGAAATGCAGACCAATCGCGTGGCACTTCGCTGCACGGGGCCTAGCAGTGCTGTTTGAGGGAAACTAAGGGTAACTCATATGGTTTTCAGTCCTCACGGGCCATCATTAATTTATTCTGTCATTGTCGCGAGCATCCTTCGCGGCGACACGCCCCATGATTAGGGGACTACCGGCTGTAAGCCATCCATGTATCAGGACTGACTTCTAAGAGCCGAAGGAAATTGCAGAATGCAAACGAGCCACGCCAAGTGCGTCCTTCGGTATATATATACGTTTGCACACTCGGCAGTGCTCGCCTAAATATATATATACAGGGTGTTGCAGGAATATTTGAAGCGCGATATGTGGAATTGTAGATCTCGTTAAAACAGATTTTTTTCCAATGGAACATGGTCTCTGAGAAGTCTTGTTTTGGAGTGAGGGTGAAATTACTATAATTTGTGACACTGGTGTTTTTGCCCGACAAAGGAGCACAAAATGTGCTGTTGCGAGACAACCAGTCTTCCTAGACAGAAACTAAGCACACCGTCGTGTTAGCGGTTCGTGATAAAATTCTGCTATGTATGTATATATGTATATTATATATATATATATATATATATATATATAAAGTGTGTTGCAAAAAATTTGCAACTCATGTTTTTTGGCGATAATTTCGGCTTGGTTTATTTAAATGGCTTGAAATTTTAAGCGCATGATGTACATAACGAAACATGAGTATAGTGTTGATTTCATTGCAATCTCAAAATCGGTTCATACAAAAAATAAAAAAGTGTGAAAAAACAGTGTTGCAAAATATTAGCAACAATAACGTGCTAACAACACAGCTCTTGTTTGTAAAGGATAGTCGATACTACAGCTGATATTCGATCCAGGGATCAAATGTCAGCAATATTGTCTAGCTAAATCAATCGTTATATAGCTGCAAAATATTCTACAGCTTAGTCGTTGTTCCGAACTAACGACGAATCTTATGTTTAAACCATGGGTCGTACAAAGGATCTTTCGGATAACGAAAAGACAAGAATTGAGGCATATGCTGAGCTCGGTCATACAGTAGCTGCTATAGCAACCATATTAGGACGGCATAAGAGCACCATCAGCAGGTTCTTACACCCTGGAGTGAACCAAAGGTGCAGATCTAACAGTGGGCGTAAGCCAGTTTTGACTATTCGAGATCGGCGAAGGATCATACAGTTGGCTACTCATGACCAAATGTCTTCTTCCAGGATCAGGACTACTTTGGGAGTGCCAGTGCACCGATCCACAGTGTACCGAGTATTAAGTTCTGACAAAAACGTGCGATACGCAAAAAGAAAGCTTATGCCGCGACTGCAACCGAAGCACATTGTCGCACGGCGTGAATTTTCGCATAGATACCAAACTTGGGATAACGAGTGAAAAAACATCGTCTTCTCGGATGAAAGGAAATTTAATCTCGATGGCCCTGACGGCTGTCAGTACTATTGGCACGACTTACGGAAGGAACCTAAATGGTTCTCGAAACGTGTGGCCGGTGGTGGCTTTGTGAAATATTGGGGCGCGTTTGGATATAATGGGAAGTCTGATCTAGTCGAGATTGTGGGCCGAAACAATTTCAAGAACAAGGAGTGCCACTTTTTGACTGGCCGGCATTAAGTCCAGACCTGAATCCTCTTGAAAATCTTTGGGGACATTTGGTAAAGCAGATTTACGCAAATGGTCGACAATATAATCATTTGTCGGACCTCAAAGAAGCTGTCCAGCAAGCATGGACTAATATTCCACTTTCGTACTTACAACAGCTCATTAACTCCATGAAAGACCGAGTTTACGATTTGATTCAGAAGAAGGGACGAAAAACCCGTTTCTAGAATAAAATATGTAGTTTCAAATGAGTCATACAGCCCTGCTAAAAATCGAATACGCTGTAAGGCGCTATTGTTGCTAATATTTTGCAACACTGTTTTTTCACACTTTTATTTTTTGTATGAACCGATGTTGAGATTGCAATGAAATCAACACTATACTCATGTTTCGTCATGTACATCATGCGCTTAAAATTTCAAGCCATTCAAATAACCCAAGCCGAAATTATCACAAAAAAACATGAGTTGCTAATTTTTTGCAACACACTTTAATATATATTATAATATATATATATATATATATTGACACGGGCGATAGCCTTTGTCTGCAAAATTACCTGTAATAGTTAAAATTGTTTGAATATTGTAGTAATGGAAATTTAAAGCTCAATGAAGTGTTATTGAACTTAAATAAATTTGCCGTCCGAAGAAAGACGGTTCCCATAAAAAAAAAAAAAAAAAATATATATATATATATATGAATAGATATAGATATATATATATATACAATACTTATAGGAAAACCCTGGTTTAATGAAAGGTGCAGGGGCAGCCAAGCAGCTAGTAAAGCTGACGGCGAGAAATATGTAAAGACCGTTCCGTTAATGAGGCCGTTGGCAGCGTTGGTTAAACGGCTGGTTAAGAAAGCGTATAAGGAGGAGAATATCAGAGATATCGGCCAAATTTAAGGCCTTATTAGAGCTTTTGGAGCCGCTGTTGCAGCTGCTACCATTAGTGGACAATCTGCGTCGAATCGTACAACCATGAATGATTATGATCGCACAGCTCACGGCGCAGAAGCATCACGCGCTACTTCATCTACTACTAAATGTCCACTATGCGACGGTCGGTACACGCGACGTGGACTAACAAGACATATATCAGCTAAACACCCGACCGCCACTGTCGCTTCCTCTTCAATACCGACAACCTCTGATCCCCCCCGTTTGCAACCGGCGCAAATTTTGGAGGATATTCAAGCTGTTATGGGACAAATCAGGTTGATTCGAATCGTACCAAAGTCAGTAAGGAGACAAGTGGCCGAAGCTCTTACCCGTGTACTCTCAGCAGTCTCATCTGATAACGACGTCGAAGCATGGTATGGTCTTTTCTCCTTTGCACCCGTGGTCCTTCGTCTTCCCCGCGCCCGCAACGACGCTTCATCCCTCTCAGTCATAATACGCAACAATCTCCGCGATTTCTCCCAAGGTATGCGTCTGTCAGACGTGATTGCCACCTCTCATGCCCGCGTTTCGACTCCTAAACCATTTAGGAATGATACGGTGCGGCAGTCCATTATTAAACTCTCTGAAGGAGATGTTTCTGGCGCCGCCAGACTTATCGTTTCCACAGATACAATAACGCCCGGCATTGACCGTATAGAGGCTTTGCGAGAGCAACACCCATTAGCTCCCAAGGACCTAGAATGGCTGACACTGACCAGAACCCCTATGCCCTACGTCACATCAAAGGAAGATATTTAGGTGGCTATCAAGAGCTTCTCTAAGAGCTCCGCCGCAGGGCTAGACTTTATGAGACCGCGGCTATTAATGGACCTTCTTTCACCGTCCCTCAACGACGTCGCCGCTAGCCTGCTCTCCGCATTGGCAAAGGCTGTAGACATTCTTCTTTGGGGCAACCCCCCTCCTTGCCTTCAACCGTTGATATTCGGCGCAAGACTATTTGCCCTGAAGAAAAAGAACGGATCGGTACGTCCGATTGCTTGTTCGTCTACGCTACGCAGGCTCGCCGCAAAAATCGGATGTAACCACAACAAGGCCGTTATTTCTAACGCAACTGGTGCACATCAGTTGGGATTTGCAACGCCGGGCGGGACCGAGGTAGCCATTCATGCAACTCGTGCTTTTCTCGATTCTCGCGAACGCTCAGGGGTTCTTGTGAAGCTCGATTTTAGAAACGCTTTTAACAGTATGAGACGCGATCATCTGATGAAGGTCGTTGCATCCCACGCCCCTCATCTATTGCACCACGTCGGGCTGGCTTATCGGCATCCTTCCCATCTGGTCCTGCCTGAGCATGTTATTTCGTCCGCCACCGGACTGCAGCAGGGAGACCCCTTAGCACCACCTCTGTTTTGTCTGGGTATTAAGGATCTGGTAGATTCCTTCAAAAGCCCGCTGAACCTCTGGTACCTTGACGATGGCCTACTAGGAGGAAACGTTCATACAGTAGCGGAGGACATTCGACGGGTCCTTAACTATGGTGTAATATCTGGGCTGGAGTTAAACCCTGCCAAATGTGAAGTATGCACCCTGGGCTCTACCGGTGAGGCTTCCCCAGATATACAGTTACTTCGAGACCTCCTGCCCGGCTGCAAGGTGACTGCCAAGGACGATCTGGAACTACTCGGTGTACCACTTTGTCCCGAAGGGCTTACAGCAGCAATCGAGCGCTGGAGAGTAAAACTGGAAAATGCCGCCGCTCGCCTTCCTCTTCTAGGAGCCCATCGGGGACTCTTCTTACTCAGGTCTTCTTTCTCTTCCTTGAGACTCATCCACCTTCTTCGAGGAGCTGACCTATCCAATCGGGTCGACGACTTGCAAGCGCTCAACGAGTTGACACTGTCTACCCTCGAAGCTCTGCTCAACACATCTTTACCACCTAGCGCACGGCAACAGGCATTACTGCCCGTCTCTCAAGGAGGCCTCGGGGTTCCGAACTTACAGACATTGGCCGGTCCTGCCATAGTCTCCTCCATGCTAAGCGCAGAAAACAGGGCAACCCCCCTTTTAGATACAGCAGGAGTTGGCCAGTTTAGAAGCCGCCTAGCCCAGCTTCAGGGAAACCTTGAGGCCCGGTGCGGTGGCAGGCCTGACAACATACTATCTCAACATGACTGGAGTGCCCCTTTACACGCTGAAGTACAACGACGGCTCTTTAATGAAGCTCCCGACGACACGACCAGAGCTCGCCTAAACGCCGTGTCCGCCAAGGATTCAGGCGCCTGGTTACACGCGCTTCCCAGTGCACCCATAGGCACCCTTCTTGACGACGAGACGATTCGTATAGCAGTAGGCCTACGACTGGGGACAGACCTGGTTAGCCCCCATCGGTGTCAATGTGGTCACCCCGTCGACAAACTGGGACATCACGGCCTCTCGTGTATCATCAGCGCAGGCCGACGCCCTCGACATGCCGCTATCAATGAGACCTTCAGCAGAGCCCTCAGATCATGCGGTCGTCCGTGCATCCTCGAACCCCCGGGCCTCTGCGTGGAGGACGGCAGGCGTCCAGACGGGATGACACTTACACCATTCGAGCAAGGCAAAATGCTGATTTGGGATGCAACCGTTACCGACTCCTTAGCACCTTCTATGGTCGGTGGCGGCGCATCCGAAGCCGGATATGCAGCCCACCTTGCGGAGACCAGCAAGCTAAGAAAATACTCATCAATTGGGTATCCCCACGAATTCTGGCCACTTGCGTTTGAGACCATGGGTGGTCCTGGTGTTCGGACCAGACAGCTGATCCGCAAAGTCGGCACTTTGTTAGATCAGTCAACCGGTGATAACAGATCGTCGTCCTTTTTTAAACAACGTCTGGATCTCGACATACAACGTGGAAACGCGGCCTCCGTTCGGGGCACACTTCTGAAGTGGTCTCGGCCTAGCCTAGACGAGGCGGACACGTGATAGTCACAATACATACCCGCTAGGCACACTGGCTTAGCTAATCTCTTGTAATATGTGTTCTACAAACATAATGTAATATACGAAAAAAAATATATATATTTGACTAAAAAAAAATATATATATATATATATATATATACACACACACTTGTTTTAGTTCCTTTGCTGTAACGCAGCTAAGATTGAATGTTACGATAATAAAAACGTTATTGCGGCAAAAAAGGAGGAGAAGAAAAAGCACTGGGAAAAAATAGAGTGGGTAGCAATAAGGGAGGCTGACGAGCGTCCACATACATGGCTGAAACGAAAGGGGAGAAGACAGTGTTTCGTAGAGACGGGTAGGTTAGTCGAACATTTCAGGCGAATATTGGCCGGGGCGGACACAACTCCGAAAGCGCCGCTAGAATATGAAGTCCCGTGGGATCAGACAACGGAAGAAGCGAGGGTTTGGATAGGGAGGGAAATCTAAATTAGGAAAGTAATAGAAGCAATAGACAGAGCACCACGGGACAAAGCGCACGGGAAAGACTTGATAAGAAATGAACACATGAAAGATACCCTAATTCTCGCACCTTGCTGGCAAGCCTTATTCAATGAA
>QVRM01004248.1:30000-35113 GCA_003439945.1 Dermanyssus gallinae
TATCTTGCTAGTGGCCTTATAATTTTTTCGCGGTGTAGCTGTGCCAAATGTGAAAATCTCGTGGTTCAAAGTAATCCGAGACCCTAAATGTCGATAGAAGTCTTCGCTGTTACTCTGTGAGCATGTATCACTGTGATTTTAACACGATATGTTATAATAAATGCGTGAAATGTAACAAAAATGGGGGGCCCTATATTTTTTCAGGGACTGTATATACTCTAGTGCCTTAGTCGTCTGCTAGCATATCGGCAACAGAGCGGTCACCGTGATGCAAGGCATACAGTCAGCCGAGCCCGCTGGTGTGGTGCCTTCAGCTGCGCCTCGAGACCGGAGGAACCACACAAAAGTACGCCCCCCACCGTTGCACATTTGTGTTTATGAAGGTACGTCTATGAAGCAATGCAAAAAGCAGTCTTGTGGACGGTAAATCTTAGCTGAAGGTCAGCCTAAAAAAGGTATACAGTCAAGTTGTCCGTACTCTACAGTAAGTCGTTAACGGACACCATATATAGTGTTGTATAGTACAAGAAATCAAGATCTCATATGTACTTATGATAAGTGTGCGTACTCATGGCGGGAAAACAGCGCCATAGAATAAGAGAGCAGATTTGCATGCGTACACTATGGCTATTGCTGGATGGTTTTAATCAAAACAGTTTTAAGTATGCTCCGTTGCTGTTTGTAAATCACTTACTTGTTCCCTCTAGTTTATTGCATCCAGCATTGTACCATCGAAGTGTACTGAAAATAAAATGATTTTAACATGTTAATTATGTTCACAAATAGCTATTTTCTAAACTATGCAAGATACATGTGTGTGATACACTACCTTCCGATATCTTAAGCTGACTGATAAATCGGAACCAACATGATACCAACAGTAGTTAAATAATAAACATCTGATTAGTGTAACACATGCATTCTGTCAACAGCAATACAATTCGGTAAACACAATTACAACTAATTTTTGACATTTTGGAAAAACGCAGCTTTTAAAATACTCAACTAGTCCCTTTCGATTTTGTAATTTGGTTGACCCTTGCAGTATCGGTATACACCTGGTGAGTTCCCCACTCGACACTGTTCCGTCCCGCAAGGTATGCATACTCTCCGCGTTTCGGTAAACGAAATCGCCTATATGCGATATCATCTAGGGCCAAGAATGCGTCGTGGAAACTGTACCCATTCCACAGAATGAAAACCGTTCACAGATTATTATAATGATAATAACTTATCATTATCATATCATTTTCATTTCATTTTTTTAAAGTGATAATAATAATAATAATAATAATAATAATAATAATAATAATAATAATAATAATAATAATAATAATAATAATAATAATAATAATAATAATAATAATAATAATAATATTAGTAACTAACAAAAAGGTTGATCATTTTTCATATAATTTTTCATTAAAGAGATCTACGCCGTGTCACCAGGCTGTAAAATTTCTGGTAATACCCAGTCATTTGCGGTCTGGGTAAAAGGCTTACAGAGTGATAATATCAAGCCTAGGAGGGTGCCTTGTATCGGCTGCTTGCCCGGCCGTCACCTCTTTACCGCCAGGATTGAGGGGGTCAGCCCAGTTTTCACCGAAGGCGAAATTGCCGGCGAACTGGCGGAATACGGTCCAAAGTGCGTAAATTGCTAGAACCTCACCGAGCGGGGTCAGCTCTCTGCCCGCGGCTGGCTGGAAAAGCAAAATATGTTTGAGGGTCGCATGCTCCAGCAGGTCAGCGCAGATTACCTTGAGGCGGTCATCGGCGAAGCTGTGCGTTATTCTCCGGCTTCCGCCCAAGAGGGTCCGTCGTCCGCAGTACAGGGCCCCACCTACGCAACCGTGGTTAGGGGGATTTCGCCAGCAGCTCGGGTTGATCCGCAGGTCGTTCTACCTAAGCGGAAACCTATACCGAAGCATCAAATGAAGAAGCGCTGTACGGGTAGTCCGACCCCAACTAGGCCCCCTGCCCAACTTGCGGGTTTTTGTTCACACGAAGACATCTGCGTCGACACATAACGACCACCCGGAGTTATTGCCTACAACATTGACGATGAGTCACAGCCCTCAAGTTCTCGATTTACCGCGGATGGATTAATCTGTGTCATTTAAGACGTCTTTCGCCGCTGACGGTTGGTCCGCATTTTGCCAAAGTCAGTACGTCCCCGGCAGCGGACTGTTGATACCGTCCGGCTAGCCGTTACCAAGCTTTCGGAAGGCGACGTCTCTCCGGCGGGTCTGAATTTCAGCAGACACGCTGGCGCAGAAACATAGCGACACGGCTTTGCTCTTCAATAAGCACCCGCCCGCGCCGTCACCTCTGTCCTGGCCTAGCCCTCAAGTGCCCTTGCCATCAACCACATCAGCCGACAATGTTCGGTCTGCCATAAAAAGGTTTTCGCGAAGCTCAGCCGCGGGCCCTGATTTCATCAGACCACGGCTTATACAATACCTGTTGTCCCCCGCTTTAGGAGCTGTAGCCGACCGGCTTGCGGCCGCCCTGGCCAAAGTCGTTGATCTTCTTAGCTGGGGCTCGCCGCTCTCCGAATGACGACCGTTCATCCTTAAGGCCAGACTTTTCGCCCTCAAGACGAAAGTTGGCAGCGTAAGGCCCATTGCATGCTCATCTGCAATCCGGAGGCTAGCGGCAAAAATCGGCATCTTTGAAAACAAGGCAGACATCTCATGTGCTTTTGGTGGCCATCAGCTTGGGTTTGCGACACCGGGAGGATGCGAAGCCGCAGTGCATTCGTTTCTGTCTTTTTTTGGGTCACGCTTTGAAGCTACCCCTGTGGTCAAGGTTTGGCGTCAGGAACGCCTTCAATAAAATTCGAAAGGACCATTTATTTGTTGAGTGCGGTGAGAGCTTGGGCCCCGAGTATGTTCCACCAGGTGAAACTAGCTTATAAGAAACCATCCTGCCTTCTGCCTTCTCATTATATCATAATGTCGCAAACTGGGGTACAGCAGGGCGACCCGCTGGGTTCGCCCCTGTTCTGCCTGGCTGTCAAAAAGTTAGTTGACTCGTCTCAAGTGCTCGCTAAACGTATGGTACTTGGACGACGGTGTACTGGGTGGCGCCCCCGATGCAGTTCTGAGGGACATCCACAGAATCATCGAGTTCGCTGAACGGAGCGGCCTGGCTCTAAACCCTGCGGAGTGTGAAGTCCATGTTGAAGGAGGTGCTGCAGACTTTTGAAATGTTGGAGGCTCTCCCAGGGTGCAAGACTATCAGCACGGATATTTAGAGTTGCTGG
Organism: Dermanyssus gallinae; assembly: GCA_003439945.1. Taxonomy (NCBI): domain Eukaryota; kingdom Metazoa; phylum Arthropoda; class Arachnida; order Mesostigmata; family Dermanyssidae; genus Dermanyssus; species Dermanyssus gallinae. Next base: position 33,266 of record QVRM01004248.1, read on the forward strand.
GTGTACCCCTATTCCCGCAAGGAGTTTCGGCAGCCCTCTAGAGATGGCTGGCCAAGCTAGAAGATGTGATGTCACGCATTTATTTGGTGGGTTCTCATATTTTACTATTTTTCTATTTTACTTTTTACTATATTACTATATTACTATTTTACTATATTAGGTGTGTGCGCACATGGCATACTCCGGGTTCCAGCCACGCCGCCAGAGGCTTGATTGCGGCAACTAGTGCAAACCCCATCCCAACCAATGAATCAGTATAGCGCACATCCGTTTAAATTAATACAGGTCAATTGCAACCGCAGTCGGCCTGCTTATATGCTAGTAGGAGAGAAAACGAGCAGACGGGAGACGACGCTCACCTTAAATAGCGAGCCAAACAAAAAACTAGTGCAAGATAGAAGCGAATGGGTTGCGGAGATACCTGCATAGTCCGAAATTGTATCATAGAAGAATTGGGTTATGGAACAGGTAGTGGCTATTCATGGATAGATGTGGCAGGCATAGGCAGGATATACTCTTGCTACATAAGCCCAAATATTGAACTAGAGGCCTTTGAGGATTTTCTAAACGAGCTAGCAATATCAATTGGCGAAGCTCCTACACCGTATAGGGTGCTCCTAGCAGGAGACTTCAATGCAGCGTCAGAGGTGTGGGGCTTCTCCCGTGCAGATAGAAGAGGTTTACTGCTGATGGACTAGATGGCGTCCAAAAACATAGTTGTCTTAAATGATGGAGTTGATCCGACGTTTCATAGAGCAGGACAGGAGTCAAGCGTAGACTTGACGATCAGCAGTGAGATGATGGCTGTATTGGTCACCGATTGGAGAGTACTCACTGAGAAGGAGAATCTGAGTTATCATCACTGCATCGAGTATACAATTACACACACGGAACACGAGGCCTCCCGTGCCTCGGCAGCGGTTCGCTATACAAAATAGTGGGGTTATTTAAGACGCAATACGAAATATCTTAGAGATAGACGGGCTCCCAAGGGATAGAGTTAAAGAGGGCTTTGAGGAAGGCTTGCCTAAAGGCCTGCAAGTCAAGAACACATCCTAAATAAAGAAAGCCGGTGCTGGGGAAGATGCGGCTCCCCCATCTGGTAATGGAGTACCAAAACTGTAGAGCTCTACTTGAAAATAAAATTGTCGACAGCAAAAGCAATAGGTGTAGAGAACTCCTCGCGACCCTTCCCGACGACCCTTGGGGAAAGCCGTACAAGATGGTTAGAGGCAAGCTGCAAATCAGAGCTCTAAAAACTATTCTGAAAGATCCAGAGAGGACTAGTCTACTGATGAGATTGTTTCCCCAGCACGCAGACTTTCCTAGAGGAGTTTACGAAAATAACCAATTAGAGGAGGGAGCAGAAATGTATGCATCTGAGGTTTCTGTTGTAGAAGTACTACAAGCAGCTGAGAGAATCAAACAAAGTAAAGCGCCAGGGCCTGACGGCATTCCTCCAATGGCTGTGAAAGCTCTGTTCGAGGAGTTCCCTGAGGTTGTAGCAAAGGTGACGACTAAGCTTATAAAAGAAGGAAAAATCCCGAAAGCATGGAAAACAGCGGAGGTAGTCCTTGTGCCTAAAGGAAATGGCGGTTATAGGCCTATCTGCCTGATTAGTTCGTTAGCAAAGGGCGTGGAGGCTATTGTAGCAGAGATGCTTCGAGTCTTCGCCGAAGAAAACGGCCTGTTGTCCGATGCACAATACGGATTTCGAATAAAAAAACAGATCTGTTTAAACGGCTAATAACAATGTGGTGACAAAGGCAGAAACGCTGCACAGCTCTACGCCTAACACCCGCAAGTGGACGTGAAAAATGCTTTCAACAGCCTGCCTTAGAAGGTTAT
>QVRM01004249.1:0-149697 GCA_003439945.1 Dermanyssus gallinae
AAATGTGCGGTCACGGCAAATGACACGTTAGCTATCGGACCAGGCCGGAATGATATCTTTCCGCCACCAGCGAATCGCTGACGTATAAGGCGTTCAGTATAAAAATGATGATAACTACTCATCCGCGACAGCAGCAGCAACAATTCCTCGGGTGCAAAGTTTTCAATTTCGTACTTCCGAATATCTTGCGTAACCGGTGGTAACTCAAACGACACCATAATCCGAACTCCGTTACGTGTAAATTTAAATCGCCGCCACGTGAAACAATCTGAGCCTCCGCCACGGACAACGATTCGAACCATCACCACCCACTACGAGCATTCCATCGCAACTCGAACGTCGCCACGCGCGGCAACTCGGGAGCGTAAGTGCGCGGAAAGTTCAAACGTTGCGAAACGGCCTCTAATCGACAGAATCGCAAGTGCGTGTAATACCCGCTTATTGGTTGACTCGTATCGAACTGACCAGCTTGGACCCCCCCCCCCCCTACTTAGCTCCCACTTAAGAAAAGCTAGCTTTATTCTTGAAGTCGGAAAGAAAACTCGCGCGCCTACTAGTCCTGAGCGAGAGAGGTCTCGTCCACCTAACTACAATATGTAGACCAGGGGGGCTTACAGCTTTCACCGATGGGAGGCGCTGACATAGAGAAACTAATCAGCAAACACCATCCCAGCAACCGCCGGTATCACTTCTATGGCGAAAGGCTTGATGCAAGCCCTCGTGCCATACCGCTGGAAATCCGAGTTAGAAACAGAAGGAGAGCCGGCAAACAGAAGGGACTTACGACAAAATTGAAAAGAAAAAGCCTTGACTTCGCAATTGTCAGGAAACCAGGAAATGCGTTTTGTGCTCTGACGTTTTGCGTGCTTTTAGGAACAATATTGACCCAGCGACAGTTGGACTATCAGAGAAGCTTCAAGTCAAAATGGCTTGAAGAATAGTTACAAGCTAAATATGCCTGACTATGCGAGGCCAACTTTTGATGCAACTGGCAACGTCTGTTAACAAATAAAGACGGAAACTTTTTAAAGGCGACGGCCAGTTGTCGTCTGCCACCGTGATGTGCAAATGTGCAAAGTGTTCGCTCCCGTTTGAAACGAGAGAACAACTGTTTTTTTTGTAACCAAGGCTGTTCTACTGTGTTTCACAGGGGGTGCCTAAACCTCGTGCCCCCCGCGGACACACAGTTCGTGTCGTGCGGGTCCTGTAAATCAGAGGAACCCAACTTTGTCCTTATGAAGGAACGTTTGTGTGTGCTACAGTGGAACTTAGTGAAGCTGTGGGCATCACACACGGAGCTCCAGCAAAAAGTTGCCAGCAATGAAGCGGCTCCCCTGAAGCAACTTGCGCACCCCGAAACTATTGAGGGGTGTTTAAACTCCACGCTAAAAGAAAAAGTTAGCGTGAAGAAAACGGACGGAACACGGAAAGCGCGGAAGAACAAGAAGTCACGGTTGACGGAAGGCGGAGATCTGCTTGTACCAACAAAGCCAAGCGACGACAGCGCCACCGGAGAGAACGGCAAAGCTAGTCTCTGCGGCGTCAAGCGCAGTGCTACAGCAGCTGGTCTTAACAGCAGCGGTAGCAGTATCGGCGGCAACAACAACACCGCCACTACCCTCGAATCAAATGAGCCGATGGATGACAACACGCAAACGGCAAGGGAAGCGGCAGCGGCCGCAAAGTCGCCAACAGAGACAGCCGCGGAGACGAGAAAAGACGAGGAAGACAACGATGGTTTTGTTACCGTCCAACAGAAGAGGAGCGGCAAAACAAAGCATCGTATGCAGACAGGCAGTTCAGCTGATGGAGTAGGAGATCTTGAAGTGTATGCTGAGCCAGGCAGGTTCCGCGCGCTGAGAGTAGCACGGCTGGCGGCAAAAACGTCAGCTGTCAACGTACACACATGGCTCGTTAACAGGAGCATTTCTGTAAAGGCAGTATTTAAAATGCGGACGCAGGGAAATGATGCCGTGTTCTGTGTAGTGCTGGGTGACAACGAGTACGCAAAGTGCAGCAAGAGTGAATTCTGGCTTAAAGGTATCCTATTTCGTCGTTGGGCTGGTGGTGCTCCCTACGAGAAAATGGTTATAGAAAGCTTTATCGCGCCTGGCGGTCCGGCTCTTCGCAAGTGACTGAACAGATCTAGAGATTCTAACGTGGAGAACACTTGGTTGCCAGGAGGCGTGTTGACCTTTCACTATTAGAGGTTGATAGCCTCGAGGTGGGCTATGATATGGATACTTGTTGTGAACTGCTAGAGAGAACTATGAGAAGTGCAGTCAGGTGGAAGAGACTGGGGCAGAGGAGATCACGACAGTGGTTTTCTTAGGCTTGCTATCTTGCCCACCGTTGGGTGCTCGAGCTTTGGCGTCAAGCGAGGGTAAAGGCACCACCACAGCTGCTAGCCAGATGCAGGCTTGACTACTTCAACAGAAGAAAAGCTTACATAAAGCTATGCCTTGACCTCAGCCTACGTTGTACGGCCTCGTAAGGGGGCGAACCACCTGCTCAGCGACGAACAGGTAATGAGTCACCGGACCGGGCTTCTATATAACCGCGAGGCGGTACGCCTAGTTCCAATGATTGAGCACCCGCTCAAATTATAGCGGGATACCATAAATCTGCCCTTTGAGGTAGAAGAAGTAAGTCAGGTTCGGCGCTCTCTTCCGAGAGGAAAGAGTGCGGGGTCAGATCAAGTGTACTATGAGCACTGGGTGCAGTCTGAGCCACTTTTGGCAAACCTCTTTGTGATTTCTTTAACGAGATCATGAAGAGGGAACAAATGCCAGGATCCTGGCATATCGCCAGGCTTTCTCTTTTATCTAAGGGCAAGCATGGTGATGACAGACGAGATCCAAACTTATTCCGCGGTATAGCGTATAAAAGGACGCTGAAGAAAATCTTCTACAAATTGGTTATAAAACGGATCGAGTACGTTGTCGACTAGACCCTTCCATCGGAGCACTTCGGCTTTCGAAGAGGTCGAGGAACGCGTGATATAATCCATGTGCTTCAGTCAGAGATAGAACGAGCTGTGGCAAAGCCCGGAGGCTATTTGTATGCAGTCTTTAAAGACTGCGTCAAGGCTTTCGACTAAGCACCTCGAGATCTCCTGGTGAAGTCATTCCGATACGCAGAGGTTGGTGGCTCTCTTCTGAGCGTAATTGCCAGTTTCTTTGATGAGGACACCTTACTGGTACAAGGTGAGCAGGAAGTGTTGAAGGTAAGGCAAATTGTGGGAACCCCGCAAGGCGACCCATTGAGCTGCGTCTCCTTCACTCTTCTGCTTGCCGATTTTGTCGATTATATTCGACAAGAGTTCCAGATGGCCACAGTTGTGATGTACGCAGATGACATAGTGGTCGCTCATCACGACCTGGGTGCCATCAAGCGCATCACTTCTCTGGCGGAGGTGTTTCTTGTCACAAGAGGGCTGGAAATAAACGCCATGTAGTCCAAGGCTATGAAATTCAGAAGAGGAGGTCGATTGGCTGCAAAATAGGTTATACGCTGCGGCGGCTAATCCTTGCAATTTGTCAACTCTTTCCAGTATCTGAGGCTTCAGCTTCATTATACTGGGACGACCTTTACTGCTCACATCGTGTGGCAGCGCGATCTTTACTGCGCCATCGGCAGTGGCGCTTTTCTACCTCAAGATTGTTCCAGCGCTGATGTATGGTCTTGACAGAGTATGGAAACACCTCACTCGGGAAAACTTTGGTTTGCTTGAAAGCTGTTTTACAATGTACATTAAGCGAGTACTTTGCCTGTCAATGCGGGCAAGAAGCCCCTTTGTGTACCTAATGTCAGGCTGTGCACCAGTAGTTGAGATAATTAGATTGAGGTTGAAGACGCCGCGTACAGTACCATTCGAAAGCTTTATCTCGGAATGAGAAAATAAAGTTGAACAAGTCCGATGAGAGGTCGGAGACCTGGATATTTTCAGGGCCTCTTACCTCTGGTCTGGTCTTACATGTGACAATCGCCACGTCTATACCAGATACATAGTTCATGACTATCATCACCTGGTTTGTTCGAATACGAGCTTCCACGAAGGTAACACCGAGTGCGTCTCTCGGCTCGGGTGTGTACGAAGTTTCATGCGTCTGCCTACCTGGCCCCTGCAAAGAGATCACTGCACTGCCTCTCTTGAATAACGTGCTGCGAGCAGCTGGCTGTATAATTGTATAATCTGTATATTTGTTTATGTTACATGCATACTCAATATGAGTGAAACAAATATGATGATTAAAGGCGACGGTCTAAGCAGTCTTACAGACCAAGGCATTTTTCTATGCTCGCAGCGGTGGCTGATGCGAGCGCAGGGACGACCACTGCGCTCGAAACTTGTGACGGATTCAAGTTTGTAGAGGAGTCTGGAAACCAAACGGTAGTGGGTAGTAACTTTAAAATAAGAACTAGGAACCACGGCTCTGGGATTCTCCAAGCTCTAGTGGGAAAATCTCTTTGAGCTGGATGGCTGGGAGATCCTCCCTTGATGCACATCACAAGGGACCGCCGCACACAGGCGTTTCTACGGGTCTTGAAAATTTGATGTCGTAAGGCCAGTTACGGCAGCGGCATTCTAGTCTGGCAATTGCTTGTGACGCGTATTATGTCGAATTTAAGTGCGGCCCGACACGGTACGTCGATCATAAATACCTACGGGAAGGCCGTTGAATACGCTAATTGAAGCATTTGCATTCAACGTTCAATTTAAAATAATTTTAATGACTAGCATGGTCGTTCGTTATACAAATCTAATGTTACGTTACAATGCTGTGCAGTGAAAAAGGTGATTACGCGCTACGCGGGTATTTGCAGTACCAATAACTGGATGAACGTAATTGCTGACAGGTGGAGTATCTGTATGTTAACTGTATAATTGCAATTATAAAAAAAATGTTAAAATAATTTTTGTTTTTGTGTGTATGTTCTTCGTTGAGGTCAGCGGCACTCCCTAGCCGCTACTACGATCGGAAGTCACCGGAGAGCAGAGCAACTCAACCGTGGTCCATAGCATGTCGTACTGCAGTGAGAACCATCATTGTTGACACTTCTGCTGGACAGGAACTTAAAGTGAACCTTCTTGGCGCGACCTCAGTCCTGCGCAAGTTAGCTTCACCCGTGAAAGTCAAGAAGGAAGATCGTCAAGCACCTCAGAGGAACATTTTTCAAATCCTTAGGTCGTAAGGCCCTGACAGTGAAACATATGAATTTATTTATAGGTACAGTACTGAGGATTCTTAAAGTAGTTTACCCAGAAGCGGCGGAACGTTTACAAGGTCTGAATGTAACAGGTCCGTTTATGAATGATATACTTAATATCACCGCAGGATCCAAAAGACTCCATAAATAATTATGATCCGATTTAAAATCAGTGCTAATAATCCTAATAATATCAGACATTGTCAAACTTTTTTTTAACATTCCCCAGACTTCTGATATTTCCGCAGCAATCCATTCAAGGACATAGTGGATATCATGGAGGTGAGCAAAACATGGTTGAAGAGCGCTGATCATGCTGGCCATGACATTTATGGTTTCATCTTGCTCACAGGTGGTCGTGAGTGGAGGAGACGCAGCAGGATTGAAGTGCCGGCAAATCGTACAGTACTATCGATGTGCGTAAACGTTTAGGTCAGGTAAAAAGAGGAGCCCCCCCAAACTCAGTATAACTTTGGCATTACTTCGAAGATCGTTCAGCTTAGATGAGGCCTGTGTATTCGAAGTTCAAATGGTTCTTCAATACGCAAAGAAATGGGGCTGTGGAGCTACCAATATCCCCAGTAAATTATTAAAAAAAATGCCTGTGCACTTGCCATCCAAAGTTCTTAAAAAGCAAGATTAAGCGATATTAGGAGGCTCAAAAGGTACCTCGAATCAGCTATGTTTTTTTGCCTAGCCAGCTCGTATTTAGGAAACATAGAGTTGGCATTGATAAACCGTTGGAAAGAGATAGGTCGACCTATGCAATAAAAGATAAGCAGATATAAGCTTGTGTCAGTGTGTATTCCGTGTATGTAAATGTATGCAATTGTGCACACTCAGACGCCTGTCTTAATTATTATTTTTTACGAGAACTTGCAATGTTCCGCCAGATCCGACCAAGAAACCAAACGTTTTTTGTATTGCACCTATATATTTTTTTCTTTAACAAGTCATTTGTAAAATTCCTTCTCTCCAAATTCGACTTTATAGGGGCGTTTTTGGGCGCCTCCCCCCAAATTTTGAAAGTGTCCAACGTCGTCTGATAGTTGGCATCTATGCTGTAGGGTAGCAAAGTTTGACATAATCTGCGTATACTTTGCCTTGAATTGCTTGTGAAACTGTATATTTTAATGAGTCGGTGTATAGAATGTAAGTTTATGACGCGTTCTCCGACTCTAACGTGTAGTGGAAATTGAAGCAGGTTACAGTGCGCGACTGACCTGAGCATAAACATCAAATCGAAATAGATAACGTCGAAGTAATCTCAGTCAATGCACATTTTCCCCAAGGAACTAGAACTCCTAGGAGCTGCAGCCTTATGCTTAAACAATTGGCAAACTAAGCCTCCGGTCGGTTGCGTTCGCATAAATGACGCAAGCACGCTTTCGATAAGTTGAAACTTTTTAAACCTCTTTGAGCTGACCCTCAGCCAATATTTAACGCCCATGATATCGTTTTGGCTTTACTTCGCAAGACGGACCCTATAAATACAAATGCGGAACGGCGGCGGTTGAACCCGAATGCGCCACGCTACCGGGCTCGACACCTTCGATAGGTTTGCAGGCTAACACCATAAACGACATGGAACACTTGTTTGCTGCATCAGCTTTACTGTCTTTCTTGTGCACATGATGGATATAGTGCTAAACAGCCCCGGTACTAAACCATCTTCCAATAAGCGACTACAAACTTAACTTAAAGGCTCGCATAATTTTCTGGTATAGAAGGTGCCGGCCGTAACATGCGCGTGCAATTATCGTACCTCATGTGGCTCTTCATGTCACCTGGCTAAGTATGACTAAAGAATTCTTGTAGAATCTATGTTTTCTCGATATCATCGGTTGAAAACTTTTCCTTTACATCTTCACGCTTGACGGACAAAAGTGAGCCGTGTATCATAATTCTCGACCTCACATAGCTTGATGGAGACACTCGTCCGGCTGGTCTGGCTGCAAATAATTGCATTTTCGCTAAGTGTTGGTTGGCGCGAGGAAGCCGCCGAGCAACTTAAACACACATACTCAAGCTACTCGAGATACATACATAACACCATTTAATTATCGGACTCAACACGGGATATGAACTGCCTGAAGCCTTCAGCTGCGCAGAAGTCTTTCATCAGGCACTTCATTGAAACGTGGCCGTCCGTTGCGCCGGGTTTATCGTAGGTATCTTATAATGGAACAGCCGATGCAGTCTACCAGTTCATCAATTTTGTCAAGTCTTTCGTTAAGGTCGGCATCTTTGCAACTCAAGCTGTCGATTCACTAGTTGCAGAGCTATATATAGCAATATATAGTGTATATCCACTATTTGAGTCTTAGTTACAAGCAACCATAACAGTTGAGCTACGCCTACAAGTTTTACTTTTACTTGTATCGTTAGTCTTCCCTAAGGATCTCTTTGCCAATTGAAGTCCGTACAGCAAGGCAGCTAGCCATCTCAACTGTCGGGCGCGCTGTCGCGTGGTGCCGACGCCGTAGTTTAAACACGTGTCGTACGCGGGGGTTTTGCTCTTATCATCATAGAGAAAGCAAACGGCTCTCTCCAAAGTGCTTTCGTTCTCCTAGCCTTTGACATTGCATGGAGGACAGCGTTGAATTATGAGCAACGTTGTGAAAACGCAGTGCCTCCAATTTCCGAGTTGATCGCCGCCCCATGACGATATTGAATCGTCTCCCTCTTGCTGCCGCCGCCACCGCCGCCGCCAGCGAGATTCTTCCATAGTTGGTGTCGCATAAGTTTGCCTAGCATCTAGCCAGCTTCTGTTCGGTGATCCGGTTTGGCCCAGCCATGATCTCGTTATAGCACTACCGAAGACATAGCGCGTAGAGAGAGAGAGAGAGAGAGAGAGCCGCGGGGGTCAATGAGAGGAGTGGGGTGCGTCCGGTCCCAACGCATGCATGCGTGGATGCAGTGACGATGCAGCGTTCCAAAACTGAAGGAATTCTAATAGCGCGGCCGGTATTTCACAAAGCGTTTCGTTCCCTGCACAGAAGCGTAGTGTAGTCGGGCGGCGGCCCGAAGCGGGGCAAATTCCAAGTCGGCTCGACACTTACACTGCCCCCTGCGGTGCGCCTGCGACGGAAGGATTTTGCCCCGAGGGGCGTCCGCGACGACGTCGAACGTTGCACGCGCCGAGAGAGGGCTAGCAAAAGAGAGAGATCAAGCTGATCGGACACATCTTCCCGTCTGATGCCGTGCCATCTTCTCATGCGTCTGGCTATTTGTCGTCGACAGCGCCACGACCGGAGCAGAGTAGAGCGAACGGCCGGTGTATGGCCGACGACGAGATGCCATGCGTCAACGTCTTAACCGTGCTGCTCAACAGTCGCTCTACAGCGGCCAATCGCCATTGGACTGGGCAGGATCCACCCTTGCCCACCGGCTTGTCGAAGAATATTACTCTTTTCGCTCTAGTAGTATCCCTACTACTACTACTACCACTATTCCTAGTCTACCAATAGCGGTGGGGGCCACCCTCAACTGGTGGCACCCGCCGTCGTAGGTAGGTGGCGCCGACCTGGATGTCATCCTATAGACGAAGAGAAAACAAGGGGGAAAAGAGCAAGCAACATTCATCTAGGGAGACGAAAGAGGACCGATTGGGGGTGAGAGATATATTGAAAGAGCACGGAGACGGCCACGCCTTAGGCAAGATGGCAGGGAGAACACAATGCCACAATGCCCAGCTTCCGGGTCGTTGCGATGGGCGCGCCTCGTGTCTGTCTCACGAGCCCTATGGTAGGCGCTAGTCAGCATCTAGGACAGGCAAAGGCGGCGGCGGCTGCAGCAGCAGAACCGTCGCCGGATCGCAGTGGATCCACTGTCCTGACCCGGTATGAGCAAGTAGTAGCACATACCGTCGCTAGGTCGCCTTCGTCAAACGAAGGACGGACGGCCGGCCGGCAACCCACAACGGCACGCAAAGGGCCAGGGCAAGGTCTAACGACGGGTGACGTTCGGCATGTTTCCTCGCAGGGAAACTCATCGGACCTTCTTGAAGACGGCCTACTAGAGTTGGGGTAGATCGACCCAACCTATCGCTCGCCCGACAGCCGACCCAGTCGACGTTGACCTGCAAGCGACATTGTCCATATAGTGGCGGCGGCATCTAGATGAATGCCGTCATCGCGCACACACATGGCTCCCACAGAGGCAGCCAGAAGAGCTCGAACCAGAAGACGAGGAATTTAACGGAATCTATATTATTGGAATCTCAACGCCGACCGTCGGCCCGAGCAGCTCCACTCCGGCCGGCAAAATGGCCCAATGATGGCTGGCTATTCCGTTGGCCGCCACCCCTGGCCACCGCTTCACTCGCATGAATACAACATTGTCCCGAGTGAATATTGCAAAAAAATGATTAGCCCTTGTCTTCGTCGTCTTCTCTGTCTATCGTCGCGGTCGTCGTTGACGGCCTCAATGTGCACCCCTGTTTTTGTGCGCTGCGCATAAATATTCACCCTGCTTTTTACGGTATTTTTTTTGTCTCAGCGCGGAAGTTTTGTACCAGCTTCCATAGATATAAATTGTTTACGCTAGATCTGCAGCACGTATATGCGGTTTATGCAGCACATGACAAAGGGTACCGTTGATTTAATGGAGAAAGCTCATCACATAACAACGCCTTACCAAACGCATAGGTCAAGACGTACATACAAGGAGAACGAATGCCTAGCACTCGATCGTTGACACTGCTCGGAGAAATGCAACGAAATAGGGAGCAAAAATAATGAAAAAAAAACGCGGGAAAGGAAGAGAAATACACAAGCGGTCGCTAACGAGACCGGTGTTATTTAGAGCAATTAGAGCGAAAATCGATTGCTTCTGGCCTTATCGACCTTCACGATAGTGTGCGGTCGTTAATTGAGCCAATGACGCCTCTCGCATGCCCTCTTTTCGCCCCATACGGCGCCAAGGTCTTGGCGTCAATATTCGCTGTTACATCTAGTGTGCATACAACGCTAATTGCTACTCTAGCTCACAATGTTCTGCCGTCTTGCGTTATTACTTATTACACGACACGAATGAATTGGTTCAGCTTTCATGTTTAACGGCAACCTAAGTCTAAGTGTTTCGGTAATGTAACAGCCAGCTAGTTCACCTAGCACCGGTTCCTTTCCTATGCAACAAGTTCGATTAAAGATCACGCTGCACTGGCAAACGCTATTGTGGCGGAGCGGAAACTTCTAATAAACCTCCTAAAATATAACTGCAACCCACTTGCCCACGAAATTGCTAACCAAAGCTATCGATCTTTCCAGTCGCACGAAGATCGGGCTGGCGCTGCTTAATAATGAAAGTCGCTTTGCATCGTCCATCGAAATCTCCTGGCCTGCCGCTTCCCCGCTAGGCTTGGCTTCAATCGTTTGTCTTTGATCCGCAGATGGTGTCATCCGGGGGTCGACGAAACCGCCACTGTAAGGACGGCCATTGGACGGTTGGCTGCATGTTGGCCCAGCCTGTTTCTGGTTTAATAACACCATGTGGCGGGAGAACCGTCGCTGCGCAGACGATTTTGTGGGAGCTCTACTCGAAGTAACTTTTGACACCATGTCTGCGGAGCTGGTGGCTCTGGTATATGACATATAACAAAAACATAACTAGAACTCTTGTCCTAGAAACTGCTAACGGACACTCACTACCAACATTTACACACATCCTTCACTCCCAGCAGTCCCGACAGTAGCGGGTGGATGGTGCAAAAATCTAGGCGGTCTACCAAAAACAAAAGGTTACGCCGAGTGTTGGCTTGCGAGGCGTCGCGCCCACTAAATCGCCGTTTACTAAAGCTTCTGTCCCGTGGTCCATTGCTTGGCCGCATATATATATATATATACTTCATTGGACCTTGTTGAACCTGTCATCCGGTGATAACAGGTCGTCGTCCTTTTTTAAACAACGTCTGGATCTTGACATACAACGTGGAAACGCTGCCTCCGTTCGGGGCACACTCCTGAAGTGGTCTCGCCCTGGCCTCATCGAAACGGACACGTGACAGTCACAATGCGCGCCTACTAGGCGCATTGGCTTAGCTGGTCTATTGTGATGTGTGTAACATATACCTAATATATATATATATATATATATATATATATATCTTCCTTCTTCTTCCTTCTTCCGATAATTAGAACACACTTGTCACACACTTGTCGGTCGTTGGCCGCTCTATTTACGCCGTGCACTTCCTCTTCCTGGGCGACGGTTTTGTCAGTCCTCTGGCGGCGGCGGCGGCCGGTAGTGTCTCTATGCGTACATGGCCGTGTGGCTGTTTGCAGGTGTTTTACAGGGCCGATATCGGTCAGCTGGTCGGCTGTAGCACAGCTATGTTGCTTTCTCTTCATTAGATCATGGAAATTAGCATAGCCACGAAATCTGCTCTGCCGGTGCTCTGCATAAACTCACGCATTGCGTTTTTAATAAAGCTTGAACAGACGAAATATATATATATATATATATATATATATATTTATATATATATATATATGTGTGTGTATATATATATATATATATACGAAGCGTTTAAACACACCGACGCCAACATACTCGTAAATTACTTTACGACCACGAAGCTTACCACCTAGGCAATATTCGCTTAAAAACACGTTCATCTTATGTACATGCGAATAAATCTGGCCCGTGCGTAAACAAATATTATTGATTGTTCGAACGTATTGGTATATATATATATATATATATATATATATATAAATATATATATATATATATATATATATATATATATATATATATATTTAGCGCAGCTCACAAGATATTGTGCAGTGAGTTAATCACCTATAACCCTACAATTGACTATTAAATACTGTTTATATATATATATATATATATATATATATATATATATATCTGCTAGACTGGACTAGGAGGATATGTGGCGTTTTCGTTTCTTTCCTCCGGTGTAGACGTTCAACAAAAACGCCTAGTAAAATAGTTAGGAAGTCAGGTTAGGCTTTATGTTCTCCTATGATGCATAAAAAAAGTTAATTTTGTGTGTGCTCAGCTTCCACAAGAAAAACCATCGAGCTTCCTACGCTGCAATACGCTCTTTGTAGCAGGCAATACCATATCATTTGAGTTTGTCTATAGTAGATCGCGTAATAAAAAACATCTTTACTGAATAGAGAAATAGGACGACACGCAACATCTTGACATGAGATATAGGATATAAAGGCATAGAGAATACCCATTGCAAGCATCTGCCGCAGCTTGATGTCTCACCACCTCTAGGCGGGAGTCGACACCACGGATTAGACATCATGATATATGGTACACGGTTATCAGGACCTGTTCTACAGCAGGACAAGTTTTCATTATTTGTCAACATGTTTATGCAGATTTTGCAGCAGGTTGTGTTAAGAGTATTCAAAGCCAACGCAAGATTCACAAATGAAAGACAGTGCTACTCCAAAGCGCAATAAAGCTAATTTAGTTAGCTGGCTGAACAAGGTTTACTTAGAGTGCTTTAAAGTGCATTTACCGTTGACAAGTCTAACATCTCTCTAGCGGCACCAAAGCGTGTGTAGAGAAATTCTCTCACGTAACTAGTTTCTCTCTTAATAGGCCTGAACAATATAAAAGTTGACTTATGTGGCACATAACCATTCTTTCTCCACCCTCCTCTACAGAAAAAAAAGCCATTATTTCTGTCTAGGAAGCGAGACACAACATTTAGAAGCCCTTAGCGTCACTCGTTGGTCGACAATGCTGTTTAAAGCCGCAAAAATCTGATTTCACGTTCGCTCCTTAACCCTATACGTCAGGCAGACGATCGCAACTTAAGAAACCCCTTAAAGATATTGTTGCTCTTTAAGATCTACAGGCTCTGTGACAGCCTATTTGTTTCCATTTAAAGCACAATGTTCCTTGCGCTTTACCTCAGGAATTGACTGCAGCAGAAGGCAACTTGAAGCGGTAAGCTCCCTGAATCCCCATAACCTGCTCGGCCGGGAACAACAATAAATAGCTACAAGGTAGCACTAATTCGATAACTAGCCTTGCCATTTACTTAATGCTAGGGATATTGACGCGGCCATTGCTAGTATAGCTGTACAGTAAATGGCAATTCTCAATTCGTTTGAGAGAGGCTGGGTCTTCGTCCTTTCTAGTATACGATCTAGACAAAGACACTGGCGCTACTATTACAGCGCTATCCATTAGCAATGCACTCGACATCTGAGTCGAATGCCGCACAGTGAGCAACGGCGTCGTTATTACTACTATAACTTTTAATATAATTGCAACATATTTGACACCGTCTGTGGAAAATTGATGTTTGCTACAAAGACCTATTTTTACCTTATACGGCCAAAGCAAGATACAGGCAATAAATCACGACAAATAATAGGATTACATTTAATGCTTATGCTAAGAGTTTTACTTCGCATAATATCTAGCATTAGGTATTGTAGAAGGATACCCAGATGTGGTACAATCACTTCAGGTTAAACGTCTTATCCCATGTAGCCTCCTGGCACATTATTCTTAAGTCAAGACTCCTGCACATTTTAAACTTCATTGTGAATCTAAATGGACCAACAGCTATCCTAAAGGATGCTTATCGGTGTCATTTAAAAACAAGCCTTGTAAACACGTTGTTATTCACGTGTTATAGGGCCACATGTGACATGTTCTGCGCAAATCTCGACCAAAGCTTTCCCTCGGGTGAAAGTACACTTTGTATTATTGAAGCAGGCGAGTATGTTTGTTAAGCCCGGTGGCGTGGTGCATTCGCCTGCGCCCCGCGCCCGGAGGAGACACATAGGTACGCGGGTTCAAGCTCCGCCGTTGCATATTTGTATTTATGGGGGTCCGTCGATGAAGCAATGTGAAAAGCAGTCCCGTGGACGTTCAATCTTGGCTGAGGGTCAGCCCAAAAAACGTATCAATCTTTAGGCTAGTAACTTTGCAGCGGTTGTAATCTTACACTCTGCATCCTCCTCGATAAAGCAAATGCTCACTTGTGTGCTATTAGGTTGCTTGTTGCTATTCAGTCGCTTATGAAACATAATACGCAAATGCCCTAAAAAGGGCGGATGCAATTGAATAGACAAGATAGTGAATAACGGATCGGGACGAAATGCAATATATACCACAAGAGTCACTTCTATATGCGGCGTTTAGGTAATTTAGGCATAAAATTGAATGCAATCTCATGTAGCCTGCACAATCGCATTAATATATTACTAGAGATAAACATTCATTTTTGACGTCAATGTTTGGATTCGACAAATTGAACGGTTAATATTTCACATCCGACAGTTTAGTGGTTTACATGGCGGTGGTTGCCCAGTGGCAATGCGACGATATTGTACAAACGGTCCCTTTTTGTGCACATCGTTGACTGAGTACACGAACTCTTGCGAACTAGTGTCGAGACACACCATACATTCCCCCTCCGTAGCAGATATTGTTTAAAAGAAACATAACTTTATAGGCAAAACAAACATGCTTTGTAATATCGACCTGGCTCTTTCTTTCCTTTGGTTTCAAGGCAAGAGCCTTCGACAGGTCTATAAGTCTAATGCCCTCCAAAACTGTGCATTGTTTTGCAATATTCTCAATTGGTACATACTCGACATTCTATATTTGCTCATCGTTACCCCGCTGTATACTTTCATCCAATATCCCCGCTCTGGTGTCTACTGATAGCCCATTCCCACTTGAATTATCGTTTACCCATTCTACATCGTCCATTTCCTGCTTTACCTGTTTCACATATATCTGCTAAACTTGGTCTGCCCCCTTTGCCAATTTCCGTTTGTCCTATGTCTGTTTTACGTTCGATTTCACTTACTTTCTTTGCTAACCCGTTCCTGGATATTGTATCTACTCCCTATAATTGCGAATTCTACGCCACAATCCCACTTCCATTTTATCATTAGGGCCGTCTTCACCGCCTGAATCTGTTTAGCCCATCTCTTAGTTGCCGGAAACCAAATTACGCTCTCTTTTTTAACTTTTTCCCTTCCATTTTTGATAGACATTAGGGTCAGCATCAAAGTTTCACGGACACTATAATTAGTTTGTTTAGTGAAGTTAACGACACACGCTGATTCGTGCAGCTAATGCTGATAGTTTCTGTAGGCAGGCAATACTCTCTAGCCGTGTTAGTAATGTAATCTGATAAATAGATTGCTTTGGCTTTGCCAGCGTTAAATAGAGTACACTTTTTTTACAGTACAGCCCAGATGTTAAACCGTAATCTGTTGAAGAGTGTCATAAGAATGTCATCGGCTTAGAGGACAACGTTTACCATCCAATGACGGTTAAATAACAATATGCGCTGTTAAACGTATGTATATAATTTTTATAAATACCACATGTAATGTATGATAGCCTACTTTGTTTCAAGCCTATCACAAGTACAGCAAAATAACTTTGATTTGTTTTTATCCAGTTTCTGCCAGGTTATGATCATTCTACAGCGGTGGGATTAGAGTAACCTAAAAGTATATAAAACGCATAATATACATTAAAACGATTGAAGGTTAGGACACATCTGTCAGAATTCGAGACAAAAACTAAAGTATTGAACGCAGTAATAACAATTGCGTTTTATTGTCAGCAGACTTTATCTACCTATAATCTAATACATTAATTGGAGATGCAAAGGCGTTTATAGAGCTGTAATACAATAACAAATTCAATTAGTTTTGAAGTCTAACGAGTATCGCCGCATAACTGGCTGTATTACCTACTTCATCCTTACTTAAATGGCGTGCTGGCCATCCGGTTCACCATGACCCCATGTGTAGCTTAAAAGGGGCTTCTCGATCTCAAAAAGCCTCAACCAAGGGCTTCGGTAAGCTCGATAAACGGCACCTTACAGCCCTTAGCTGCCACGATTTATGTACTAATACATGTAGAGATAAAGCAACATGAGCCATATGTCTCGGATGCATTCGGAAGCGGCATGTCACCTTCATGTGCATTTGTTGTATTTACATAGATCAGTTACATAGATCAAATGTCTTCTTTCAGTTGTATAACATTAGGCAATGCAACTGTAAACTATTAAAGCGACAAAAGCGAACAAAAGCCAAACAACTCTATCGGGCAATAGTAGCAACAAAAGTCTTAAAACATGACGCTAAAAGTACCAATGTGGGCTGCGCAAATGAAATATATTTCAAATAAAAGTATATGCGGTGAAAGATAAATCTAGAATATGCAGAGCATTATGGTAAGCGGAGAAAATATTGGACGCTTCTGTCAGAAAGAGATCGTAGTGAACGCCATATGTAGACACTGCTTATCAAGAATTTTTAAGCATTTACAAATATTTGTTTTATAATTATTTTTTAGCGATATCGTATTGAACTTGCACTAATATACAAAGACGCATCAAGTAGTAAACAAATAGTGGATGGCTTAGTAAGGTTCGCTACATTCGTTTAGTAAGCAGTTTAAATCGACAGCGGGTCTTCCGTGTCGAAGGTGCTCGAACATAATGCTTTACAGCGGTGCCGTTCCAACTTTCAGTATAACAGGCACATCAGTGAATACAGTAAAAAGCTTTGTTGCCTCCAGCGGACGGTCTCGAGTGGACCACCAGTACACTCATGACGGGATTTGCAAAGCAGCAAACCATCCATAGCAGGCCGCAGCTTTGGCCTGATCTTCGTATTCAGATCTCGCTGAGGGCTTTTTCTTCTTTATTTACTCTAATCCCTAGCTGTGCCTTTCCAGAGTGTTTGGCAGCGGAGCTTTCACGTCCTTCTCATTTTCGTCACAGGCCGAATACAGTCGGGCGCCTGTGCCGGCACTAACGCCCGCTGATATGTGACCATCACCCGCTTCCAGGGATAACGACGGCTTTCGGTTATTGTTCATTCAAGTTGTGATTGCCGCCATTGCTTTGTGCCAAAGTCTCATATGCTTAATGTCTTCGACACTGAGGGTTAATGTAGCCGGTCGTCGCAACTCGTCCCAACTGCTGCTGCATACGTTCACACCAATTTCAACATACTTATTACCTCACTCTCGTGATTCCTCGGATCTTTGACACTGGTCGATCAAATTTTGGAGAAAAAAAACAGACAAAAAGAACCTAAGCGTTATCTAGAAGAGACATTAAGACTCACATTTTTCACTTCACAAGTGCAACTCAAACAGTCTAAGAGTTAAATATTCGTGAACTAAATAACTGCGAGTAATTGTACTTAACACAACTTTAGAAAGCAATTCAGCAGCAGAAATATTTCACTTGAATCAAGAATGCTAATGAATTTAATTTAAAACCTATTAACAAACGGCTAATAGACATAGAGTAACGTTGAAATACGGTGCGGCTTTGCCATAATTTGCAAGATATCGAGTCAAGTGATGGGACATAGCGCTTGGGATTGACGCATTTCACCAGCCCTTATGCCTTTCGACTGTAACACACTGTTATTCGAAGGTATCTGACAAGGCGGGTAAGGAGGTATCATGACGCGAGATCCCGGTGTGACGACCGATCACCAAAGCAACGGCTTAGGACAATTTTTTTGGCAAGGATAATTTGTTGCTCCTAAAAAATTGCAGATTCTCTCAAAGTGGCACAACGTGTTTGGCCATTGTGCGACGGTAATTGCATAGAAAAACCCTTTTTTTTTTCGAGAGCAAGTTGGTTGGTGAAAAAACAAATAAAGAGATTATGGGTCGGCGCCGAGGACCATATGGAGCATATAGGGCAGACGAACGCGTTCGTTGTGTGAATTAGATTCCTCTACGCGTGAACTTGGGGTGCGGCCGACAAAGCATGCCGACATCTCATTCCGTCTGTAGCACGCCGTGCCTAACACCCGTCTGTATGGTGGCACAATAACAGGATTTTGCTATTGCCGCTACCGTCAGTGCTCGGGGGTGCGCAGCCCTATTTGTCTTTCCGCGTTTTTGGCGTGCGTCTTCGATCCAGCTGACTGGCGTTCAAATGATGCCGACTTGAAAGCAACGCATTGCTTGAGTGCAGAGCAACAAGCCCTCTGTCAAGAATCCGTCCTCGCCCCCCTCTCTCTCCTTTGCTCCCCCGTCTCCCTCCCACTCATCTTCCCTCTTTATCTTCCTACCCTTTCTCCCCCACGTTGTGCACGCGCGTCTTAAGGCATTGTCGTAGTAAAACCTGTAGAAAAACAGCAGCAGTCTAACACCACAGGCTCTGTCTTGAACTCTACGACTCGACTCAATTGGCTTTACCCACTCGTTCGGCAAAGTGGATGAAGTCTTGAGGAAGATCGAATACCAGGAAGAGACGTGAGAGAGAGAGGACCAAAGCCGGTCGCCCCTCTGCCTGCCAGTATGTGCCATCCCATCTGTCTCATCCCATTGCCGTATCTGTAAAGAGCTTGGTGACCCCCTCCCAGAGCATCAGCGAGCTGAGACGCCACCGGTTGCATCGACTTCGAAATGTGCCATCGTCTGCCGTCGGCGTCGAACAGTCTCTGCTGGCTGAAGTCTAGGAAAACGGGTACGATGAAAATGACAAAAAACTGATATTGGTGATAATCTATAGTTATAGTAGGAGTACGAGTAATAGATATAGTGGTCACACAAACACTTCTTCCTTGACACTTACGCCACCGGAAGGTTAGGGCTGCTGTAGAAATGTCGACGAAAGTGCAAGTACGCTTAGCAAACCGATTGCAAGTACGTTAGGCAGACTCACATAGCATATAGCAACGCTTGCAACAAGATCTGTCACAACTAATCTAACAGAAGAAGCTACTCCATTTACCTCAGTCAAGTTTTAGCAGCTCACGGCGACAGCCTCTTTTCTCTGTAAATCCCTGTAAAAACGCCTTAGATAAGCTCAACAGTTTTTCTTCGTATTCTTTTTAGTCTTCTCAGAAGGAACACTAGCTTGTATAATCGCTTTCTTTTAAGGCGTTTTTTGCTAGATGAACAACAACATATTGAGTGGCATTCGCTGCTGCCTTTGACGTCATTTCTCCATGAACTTGGCTCAGGTGGAGTGTTTAGTATAGACAATATTGTGTTCGGCTTACCTATTCTTTAACTATGAGCTTGAAACAATTGTGGAAATTCGTTGTAGAAGAAATGTGGACGGCAGCATTACAATATTGAATACCGTTGGATTAGCAGATAGAAACGGTACACTGCTACAGAGCGGTACACTGCCAATTGTTCATACGTACAACACATTTCTGGGCGTAATACGACGTAAGGAGGGAAGACATGACGCGGTGTCGTGATGAGCCCAACGTACCGAACTTAACATACATCAGGTCATCCTATTTGATTTGGATAAAAAACTTACTTGAAATATGTGTCCTGTAGGCTAGGTTAAATCGCGCGTACTAAAACTTCTTAGATGAACAGGGAGAGACAAGACTGGAAAACCGAACGATAGCGTCTTCTAGAAATACAGCGCCGTGCAAGCGTCATGTACCATGTGTTTGAATTAGATATTACGCATCACCTTTGCAATCAGGCTGCATATCTATGCGGGTTACAATCGAGGGCAAACTGTTGGTCTTCGACATGACAATTTGTTATGCTAGCTATCTGAAGTAACCTGTGAACGCTTTACTGATCGCCGAAGGGCTTTTACATCGATTGATGAGGCCATCTAAGGGCCCTGATTTAGAAGAAGAAACGCTAAACGAGAGAGTTTCTTGCCGAAAGGGATCGATCCACCACACGCTTCAAAATATAAGCTTCCACCCGGTTTACTTCTTGCGGCTCTGTATCGTAAGGTTGTCGAGCCCGGTAGCGTGGTGCATTCGCCTGCGCCACGCGACCGGAGGAGACACTTAAGTGCGCGGGTTCGAGCCCCACCGTTGCGCATTTGCATTTATGTGGTCCGTCTATGAAGCAATGCGACAAGCAGTCCTGTGGACGTTAAATCTAGGCTGAGGTTCAGCCCGAAAAGTATTTTTTTTGGTATTGTTAGGTTACTCTAATAGCTATTTAGTTCATATGCTGCAGTCGATGCAATCTTCAGATCGAACAGACGTGGCGCAGTATTTGTTCTTTTCGAAATAGCTCCTGCCCGCTACAGTGTACTCGTGCCACTTTTGTTTCCTCTCATCGAGTTATTTTTCAAACGCGTCTTTTGCAATCGAATTGGGTTGCTCCTGGGAATGTTTCTTAAGTTCCCCTATAGCCTCAAAGCGTTGTCCTTTCAACTTTTTTTGTTGGATCTGCTCTGTTTGATTTTTTCAATGGACTCTCTCCTTGGAAGCACCACTGAGGGGATTGACTTGTCTCCTGTAATCAGGAGCCCTTTGGAGCAATTTAGGGCCTTCTGCAACCATATAAAATTTTAAATCGGGCATTTGCTGACGAACGAACATTTTTGGGAACATTTAACATTTTTGGAACAAACCTTGATGCCAGTCTTCTGACGCACAAATTATCGGTCAAGCCTGTTACAACTGGCTCATAGGATATCTCTAATTGCTCAGCTATTCTATATGCTTAGCTATAGTAACTTTGCAATTGTTGAGTACGATGTTAGAAACCTTTTTAAGGTTTTATTATGCTATCGACGCCGAAGGCCTTCCCGAACAGGAGTCACCTTCGATCTCGTTACATCCGTCCTGTAATTGACGGTACCACGTATACACATTGTTTTGGAACGCTGCTGGATCACCGTCAGCAGTTCGTAGCATCTCCACCACTTTAAAACTTGCCATTTTGGGCTCTTTAAGAGACGCCCTACCTGGTTTTCTTCACTTGTGTAAGCCAAACTCATCCAATAAACGCCGCTACTGGTTTCGGTCCGGTGGCAAATTTCAAAGCACTTGAACTTATATATGTGTAGCTCACTTCTTTTCTTGAAGTGTTTTTAGAAACCATTCGTGCAGTGGGAAAAATGTTTTTTTTAGAAGCCGTACGATTATTGTTGGCGTTTAAAGAAACTTCGAAATCAAACATGTGAATGGTTTACGCCATCATTTCATCAAACAATTACGCAACGTGCAAAGCGGTTATTTTTACGTATTTATTGAGACGTCTTAGGCATAAGATTCAAGATTCAAGATTCAAAACGTGGTTTATTATAGGAACTGCATAATACAATGCTTTAGTTCTCATTAAAAAATATATAGGTAATAGTTAAAAAAAATAGAATATAAATGGTTAACTCTCAGTCATAAACAGCCACAAAATAAGTCAATCATGGAGTATCATAAATCATAAACACAACACAAAATAACATGTGTGCCTTAACTATGTCGAAATGTGTTGGTGAGTAGCCATTTCTGGATCATCTGTGTAAAACAATGCAGGGAAGTGATACGACGAATATTCTGTGGTATACTAGTCCATATAACGGGCAAACGAGACACAAGGGCTTGCTGACTAGACTTTTTTTGTGACTAATGGCCCTACATATATTGTGGCACGTCTCGAGGTCCTACGGAACAAGGGAGCAAGGGGAAAGGAAACATCACAGGGAATAATCTTCCGAGTGATTTTAAAGCCCAGCGTGGCAACCTTTAGCAAATAGAACAGGTCGACCGGTAGAAGGTTGTGGGCCACATAAAGATCACTGACGGAGTCTCTGCGTCGCCTGCCAAATATGGCTCTTAGAGCATCGTTTTGCATTATTCGAGCCCGACGGAGAACAACTTCAAACCCACTCCCCCAGATAAGAATGCCATAAAGGAGAACTGGCAGGAACAAAGTTTTGTAGACCAAGAGAAGGCCATCCACTGGAACTCCGATAAGCCGCATGCGAAAGAGGGCTGAAATGATGGCGTAGCATTTAGGTTTGATGTATTCTAAATGCGCCCGCCAGCTCATGCACTCGTGCAGCATTAGGCCGAGACATTTTGTGGTCTCTGAGAAGACCAATTCTCTCCCTGATAGAAAGAGTTTCTTGTCGAGATGCATTTTCAGCTGAGGAGCTCGGAATGCAATAATGTTCGTCTTGCTGGCATTAACGACAAGGCCAAATTTATTGAAGATCGAAATTACTGTTTCCACTTGAGATAAGAGATGAGGCAACTCCGAACACATTTCGGAGGCATTGAGCCAAAAAAGCAACGTCGTATCATCAGCAAAAGCGATCGGCTTGCCTAAATTTTCCCTCTGGATGGTTAATAGGATGAAATTAATAAGAATTAAGAACAATAAAGGTCCGAGAACAGAACCCTGGGGGGTACCGATGTCTACGGACCTCCAGGAGGATTCGACCGACCCAACTCTCACCGCCTGCATTCTTGAGGTTAGGTACGAGCAGAACCAACCAACTGCACTCACTGAACACCCCAACACCTGAAGCATTTGTAGGAGATATGAGTGATTGAGGCAATTGAAGGCCGCGGCAACGTCTAGAAAGACTCCGAGACATAATTTAGTCGATTCTACGGCATCCACAATAGACTGCCATTAGTGGGCGAGGGCCAACTCCGTAGATCGACCATGTCGGAAACCAAACTGATATGACGACAGAAATTTCATGGACTCTAAATGATGCTCAAACCTTCTCGAAGCCAGTTTTTCTAATATTTTAGACACAAAATCTACCAGACTTATGGGACGGTAGCTGGCGGGTAGTGTTTTGTCGCCCTTTCTTTTGTAAAGCGGAGTTACAAACGAGGCCTTTAGACGTGTGGGGAAGTTACCTGAGGAGAAGGAGAGATTCGCAATTTTTGTTAGGGGACTGGCAATAGAGAGCGCCGCTAATTTTAAAAGTTTTCCGGGTACCCCCATAGCTCCACAGCTCCAGCTCGCCTTTTGTTTGATTAGGAGTGAATAGACCTCCGAGTCTGTCACTGAACAGAATTTGAATGAGTTGCCCTTGCTGGTCCATAGATCTGTAAGAATGGGTGATAAGTCACCTTCAAGGCAGAGAGGCGCAACTGTAGCCGAGCCTATGGTTGCAAAGTGCCGATTGAGCTCATCTGCAATTTCTTGTGGATCAGTAACAGACCGATCAGGAAACACAGTCAAAGTGGAAGGCAGTTCTACTGAGCGGTTATGCCTACCACATGTTTTATTGATGAAATTCCAGAGATTTTTTGCGTCACTACGCAACGTCTCGAATTGTGTCCTATAAAAGGCAGTTCTAGCGGCACGTAAGCCATGTTGATACCGCCTACGGCTATCAAGATATAACAGTTTACTCTCGGGAGAATTAACTTTTTTATGCCTCCGATACATTTTATTAACGTGCCGGCGGAGCCGCCGCAGTCCAGAAGAAAATGAAAATGATCTGTTTGGCGCGCAGTCTCCGCGAGTTTTGGTACGCAACGGAAAGGAGGTTTCATAGAGGTTGAGCAAAATGTCCCGAAAAGCCTCGAGGGCCGAATCGACGTCCCTTGCATCAAACACGGTGAGCCAGGATGCTTCACGAACGCGGCTTAGAAAAAAGTCAATGCTGGCCTTGTCGTGCGCCCGAAAATTCACAGGAGATTCAACATAAGACGATTTGCTCTCCTCACCGCCCTCACAAATGGAAACAAAGACAGGAAGATGATCTGAAAAAAGCAAGGTATCGAAAACCGCTGGTTGGACAATAGAAAAACTGGAGCAGTTACGAACTGCGATATGGTCGATACAAGTGCCGGATATTGGACGTGTAACACGATCGATAAGATGGACCATATCCCTGCTAGAAAAGAAAGAGATATAATCTGAGGGCGGCGGGTCAGTCAGAAGATTTACATTAGCATCACCAAGAACTAAGCACGGAAGTGCGGAGCTTCTGGGCAAAATGTCGTCCAATATATTAAGCAGAGTTTCTTTGTGGATAACACTGCTCGAGTAGAAGCCGACTATATAGCCTTCGAAGTTCATATGTTTTTTTATATGAATACGTACCGCTTGCACGTTGCCATCGGCGCTACTCAGTGCAAAATAAGAAAGAACCTTGCAGGTAGAACGAACGAAAATTCCAACTCCGCCTCCGAGCTTGGTCACATTTCGATTTGACACGAATAAGTCAAAGCCATTAATTGAATAGGCCGGGATATCAACATCCTTTAGCCATGTTTCGCTAACGACCGCAGCGTCGATATGGGACCCCTCGTCACTGAGAAAACTACTCAAATTATCTAATTGACCCGATTTTTTTAAACCCATAGTGCCCGCATTTAGGTGCATAACCACAATTTTACTATTGTTTAGATGGAGATCGTGCCACTCTTCGCAGCCACGAATATTTGTGCTTCTTGGAGAGTCACTGTAACTGTGCTTGAACATGATAATAGTGAAGGTAAAATATAAAACTCCAAAGTTATGTAGGTGAACTATACCAATTAAAACTGTTTAAAAACTGATAAAAGTGGAAGAATTGCGTCGAGCAGCTTCTTTAAACAGGATGCAGCCTTCGGACATACAGCTTTGAGAACTTGCAAAACGGGTTTCAGTGCAGAGAGAGCTGAGTTCCGAGTCGAAGCGGTCCTTGACGAGGAACTTGCTAGTTTACGCTTTGGGAACGTCTTCGGTTTTCGGGACTCCATTGAACTCTTCGTCGTAGATACAGTTGCTTTGTTAGGAATGGCAGAGACGCCCGGCAGATTAACACGTAATTCAGGACCAACTGCAGTCTCGACGACTAACGAGCGAACTACCGCAGCATAAGTAGGCTTTTCCGAAGGAGCTGTGGCAAGTCCTGATTGAGAGGCCTCGTGAGTGTCCACGGAAGGATTTGCATCAGCCGAGTCAATAACCTTTAGCGTTTTGGCGTTTGGAATTTCCTGGCTAATTTGTTGCATGAGTCGGCATTCCATCAGGGCCTTACGTTTCTCGATTTCACAAGCCCGAAGAGGGCATGCCGCGGATGACGAAGAATGTGGGCCTTTACAATTGACGCATTTAGGTGCATTGCGACAACTTGCCATAAGATGGCCAATTTGCCCACACTGTTTGCACGCGAGATCATTGCGGCAATTAGCGGCAATGTGGCCTAGCCTTAAGCACTTAAAACATGTAGTAGGGGCCCCTGCGTGCATGGTGACCTTATGCGATCTGAAGGCCAAAAACACCTCTGATGGCGGTATCTTGTTGAAGTGGAGAAGTACACGATCGGTAGGAACTGACGTCGAGGTCGAACCGGTCCTCTTCGTATAAGTTACCCTCCTGGCTGAAACTACACCGATATCTCTCAGTGCTTCCAGGATATCTTGCTCAGAAAAACCTTTATCAACTTCGGTGATTATAGCCCTATACCCTGCTAAGTCGTGACATTTGGCAATCACAGGGACGTTCAGAAGAGAGGAAATCGCCGTGGCCTTTGTTGCTTCCTCGACTGAATTAAACCATACGTGGATGAAGCCACGCCTGGATTCAGGCTTTGCAAGTGGAAAACGTCTGAATAGTTCACCACAAAGAGATAGAAGATTCTCGCCGAATGGTTCGGCTACCGAAACCGCAACCTCATCTATAATTTTCTCAGACTTTTGTCCTAATACAACCTTAAAGAGGCCTTTGGGTTGTCTGTATGGTGAACGTCTAATGGCGCCGATTTGCTGCTTCAAACACTCCAGTCTCTTTGCAGTGTTTTTATTTACAACTAAATTCCAGCCCTCCTCGGACGCTTCATTTTCGTCGTTTTTGTCAGCACTAGTGTCTTCAACTTCACTCGCTTCGGTAACTGACTCAGAAACCTGTACAGCATGAGATGCGCTGGCCATATTTGGAGCAGCCAACTCATTAGGCGACTCGTGACTCTCCGATGAGGTATCGCCGTGAACAGCTGTGGTGTCGTTCGGAGCGTCCAGAGTTCGACGGGCAGCTGTAGCTAATTTCTCTTTCATCTTCTCCTTCAAATCATCTCTCGCCTTAAGTTTACTAGACAGAGCGGCTTTTCTCTTCTGCTCAATCACGCTTCTCCCACTCACCATTTTGGTATGGCGAATGTGGTAACGTGCAGGGCATGCGTCGTTAGAACGACGTGCAACCCTGTCCCTGTCAGCAGACGGACAGGAGCGAAGAGAATGAGCTGACAATCGGCAACGAGAGAGGCGGCTGAGACGAGACGTGCAATGGGAAAACCCAGACAGGTGTAGTAAACGACAACCGTGTCGCCGGATCGTGAAGAATGGCGAGCTGTTGTTCGAGAATGGCAAGTCTTCCAACAGCTGAAAACGCTGAGCACCAAAGTCACAAAGCACAACCTACTGCACTTGCAGCGATCACGAAGACCTGAGGCCCACTAAGAAACATCACAGCCGCGTGAGTGAGACCATCCAAGCGCAGAATCACAGCAAGTCAAGAGAGCTCGATGCGAACGAGCCGCACTCGACGAGAGCAGACGGCAAACTGTGATAAAACTTGTGATACACCTAAACCTGACTAGCGCAGTTGAATCCTATAGTCAAACAACGAGGCAAAGATCACACCCGACGAAAATTCAAGGAACCTTTTGTATAAGCTCTTGTGAATACACAAAAGGTAAACACATCGGGCATTCATCATCGCACCAATATTTGCTAGAACGCCGAGCAATAACCGAGACAACACGCATGCAAACAAAGTAGTTCACTTGTACAGCATCTTCGTTATAACTACCAAATCTGAGTAGGTGTTCCCCGATACAAATCCCAACAATCCCAATGCAGGTAATACCTAGATCACAGGCCTGATTCAGACGTGAAATTAATAGCCATCGTTTTACTCCGCGAGCGAAGAGGTGCTTCGTAGGCATCTAATGTTTTGTGCATGCAGGAACAAGTCTGAGTCAAGCCAAGCCCGGTGGCGTAGTGCATTCGCTTGCGTCTCGCGACTGGAGGAGA
Source organism: Dermanyssus gallinae (assembly GCA_003439945.1). NCBI lineage: Eukaryota > Metazoa > Arthropoda > Arachnida > Mesostigmata > Dermanyssidae > Dermanyssus > Dermanyssus gallinae. The sequence continues at coordinate 26,925 of QVRM01004249.1, forward strand.
CACATAGGTGCGCGGGTTCGAGCCCATTATTTAGCAGAATGTCCCTATAAGAAACATGGTGGAAATAAAACCCTACAATAGAGTATTCAAGATCGGCCCGTCTTTCAAGTGCAAACGTACTACCTGGATATTGCCATCAGGACTATAAACAGAGCGTGAAGATAAAACACTGCAATTGGAACGTACATAGGTAGGCTTCTACTTGACGCAACTCATTTAAAACCATTTATTGATTGAGATGTCTGATCGCAATGCTTAAGCCACGTTTCACTAACCATTGCCGCATTCAATAAGACTCCTTTTTTTCTAGAATCGTTATTAACTTCAGCTAACCAGATGAATTTAACCAAGAAATTAGACCAAAAAATGACTTCATCCGAAAGTTGGCAGGTCGTTACATTTCACATGCAGCTTTGATTAATGTAATTTACACAATGCATTAACAAAAACACATGATTGGAACCACATCTAGATAACAAACGCCCAGTAACAATAGATCCTGTTAACATCAAGAGAGTTGATAACAACGCGGTCAAAGCCTCAATCAGTTTTTTTAACTATCTGGATTTCTGCTTTCGGGAATACAGTACTCCAAACCTTTATAAAGCTGAGATTGTATTGTAGTCACGCCCATTCAGTTTACGATGATTTCGATGGACGAGGATTAGGGAAAGATGTTGGTCCCGATACGTTTATGCGGACCTCGGAGCCAGGCCAGTGATCTCACCATCACAACAGCATAGGTAGGTAGCAATGGTGTAGCGACACTCCATTTGGGCTTTGCGTTTCGCTATTTTACATAATCAGATAGGGGCAGAGCAGCAAAGACGACGCGTGGGCACCTCTGCAGTTTATACATGTTATCCAGTGTGTTCGACAGCTCGACCACATGTTTTACACGTAGCTCTATTACGGCAATATTTCACAATGTGGCCTAGCCTCAAAACACATGTGGCAGGAGACTGGGGTTCCCGCAGCTGTGTAAGAAGCGCTTATATGTCACGATGGTGCATGCCTATAAGCGAATCGCTATGGTGGCGCTGTCGACCAGCTTGACGACACTACTTTTAGACAATGCAAAGGTATTTAAATTAGAACATTTAAATTCCACGTGTGCATACCGTATATTTCTTTCTATCTCTACTGCATTCCGAAGTACGTATGTCTAAAGCAGAGCCATGCTCATTTTAGGCTAAGCGCTTATGCTTATTATTCTTGTTATTAGATGAAAAGTTTTTCGAACGACTAACCTTACCAAGCGGCGAAATTTAGCGAAATGCAACGAATGCCTGATCAAGGGTCTCTACGTGAGCGCAACGAGAGAGCTAACTCGTGTCGGTGTGAGAAGTATACGCCGAATAGAAGGACTTTCTACGGACAGCGCTACTGGATGAGACAACCTACCACCTGGAATAACGTAGCAGCGTGTTTTCTGCCGGGGTCTACGGGGGCGCGGCCGATTTGTTTCGGCCCTGTTGTTGAAAATCGAAATCTCTTTAAGCTGATGCTCATTGAAAATAGATGATGCTGAGCCGCTGTCAGTCAACGGCCGTGCTGCCACAAGGGACTGTTGGGGAAACCTTAGATAACTCAACAGTTCGGCCCTTTAGCGTTCTTTCTAGGGAGTTGCAAATCGGGTTAAAGTTACCAAGTTGAAGGCCGGGCTTTATCTAACGGTAAAAGCATCGAGATGACCTTTCCTTCGCTCAGCGAGCGCTTTTGCATGGGCCTGATTGCTGGCCAACCGTTGTGACGATGCCGAGATGTCCCAAGAGATCGATGGAAGACAAATGTAGCGGTAATGTAACGTCAGCTGATGATATGTTTACCTTCACCATACTCCGCCTGTCGTCGTGCCTTTGTCTCTGATCCGAGCTTTTGTGAGCCGGATATTGCAACGACTACAACTACTACGAAAACGACTACCACAACTGGTGCTGTTGCTGCTGCTATAACCACTTCGGGTACTAATACTGTCGCGTTACTAGACGCAGCATAAGTCGCATCCTTACTAGTCAAATACAATCAATGAGTGACGGCGGCGGCGGCGGCAGCTCAATTATGAGGACTAGGGCGAGACAAGCGTCGACAACGACGACGACGACGACGTTTGACGTGACTTCTCGACTAGAGACTCCCACCATCAGACGTATGCAGCAGAAGGTAAAGAAGGGAATAGGGTTCCTCAAGCCCGTCGCGGCCGTCTTGCGACTCGACGTCAAGCCAATACGTAGTCGAATCCTCTACGTGCCTTCTCACTGTTTCCCCTTGATACGCTTCCGCCGGCCGCCGCGGCTTGTGCAGCAGCCTGCGGCGGCCGTATCTAACGTCGTTAAGCGTTCACGGAGTTCGTTCGCTTTGCTGCTAGTTTGACTGTGGGACCGAGGCTTGCTGTGGGACTCAGGGCGCAGGGCTCACGACGACGCCGGATCCGGGACAACCGAGCAAGGGAGGCCGACTGCCACTGCATGTTCTGTCCATCGGCGGAGTCCAGTCCCAGTTGGCCTCCTCTTGGCCTCGTTATTCGATTTGCATACGCCTTGTCCGGCAAATTGGCACCGAGAGACGGTGAATCGGCCTGTGATCTTGTAACGTAGCATACATCTGCTTGCTCGTATATATATATATATATATATATATATATATATCTGTATACTATTGATGCATACACATATATACTCTTGATGCTCTACTGGAGTTCGAGTTCGTACCCATCCACATACATGTATATACGCAGTTCATATACGCCAGTCCACCCCGTCCCCCCTCCCCCCCCCCCCCCCCCCCCATATACACATATCAAGAACGCCTGCCTTGGCCGCCGTTCAAATGGCTGTCGTCAGATACCTTTGTGGGGGGCCTTGTATATTTCGGACACGTTCTAACTTGATCAGACATCTGTTCAAAATTGAGCTCAATTCAATTGACGACCGACTTTGGCTGAACTGCTGGTTGCTGCCTCCTCATTGGTTAGTCCACACTGCTTGTGACTACAGCGGGAGGACGCGGCCAAATCAAACAGAGTTCTTACATGACACCCATCTAATGGGTCGAATGTGAGTGCAAAAGCGAGCAGGAGCCAACTCGTGTTGTCGTGTATTTGTTACCTGGTGAAAAGAATACGCAGTTGTGCATGCACAGTTGATGCGTTCTATATCATCAAAACGGGTCATGTCAAAGCAGCAAACGTTCTAGAAATATTTTTTTAAGGAGTTTTTTTTAATTCTAGGCTATCCTCCGTCCTCTACCGGCTTGGCACTTAACCTGAAGTATATCTTCAATGCACCGAGGGCCGGACATGTTGAGATATCTAGGGTTTTCCCAACAGTCCTTGTGGCAACATGGCCACTGACTCTCAGCGGTATGGTTTATCATCAATTCTCAATGAGCATCGCTCAAAGAAAAATCGACCAACAGCAGGGATCGAACCGGCGACACCCCGGTAGATGACAACCATGACTAGCGCACTAGTGCCCTAGACCACGCCGCCACAAAGCAGCAAACCTTGACTACCGCTTTAACAACATCGCAAAACCCAACCTCGTTGTTCAGCAAAGTAAATGACAAAATCGTTGTTCAGCAGAGTAAATACAGTACACACCACATCGTTTCTGTACAGCAGGTCTGTGCTTCAAATGTTTGTATCAGTTTCACTTGTTGTCTGGATGAGCCCAGCGACGTCCTTGACGTCTCCCGGCTTTTGGCTAATGCCCAACTGCGACGCACACACATGCGACGCCGTCAAAATTGCCCTCGAATTAAATAGAAAGTTTCATCGCTGCGTCCGCCGCTCCACATGCGACTTGTCCTTGACCTAAGCACAACGCTGCCACATAGCGTTGTTGTTGTTGTTGTTGTCAACGTCACTGTCGTTGTCGGCCTCGCGTTCTATGTGTATGTTTTGCCCCCTGATCCGGGCTACATTTAACAGTGAGCCTTTTCGAAGTCGGCCAGATAGCCGGCACAAACATGCATGCTGTCTGGAGCAGCATGGAACGCGCAGAAATACCACGATGGCAATGAGCTACTTGCGAGCGCCTACGTATTACGCACAGATGTCGCTCCCTGACAATAGAGCGCGTTTCTTTTTCATCTCGTTAGCGCTGTGGTGCGCGATGGCGGCACCGCAGCGATCCGAGAGCAGCGAATACGGCAAAGGCTACAAACCGAAAGGCTCAAAACGAAAGCAAGCAGGCTTACTGCCACCACCAAAAAGTGACCCTGAGAGTTTGCATGTCCCTCCTCCTATTTGAGACTTGAGTCACAGGCGCTCCATTGTTGCGCACTCTAGCACAGTCATGTCGCAGTGGAGTGAGCAAACATTTATTTTGTTGTTGCTTTCAGCGAAGTCTACAAAGCTCGCCGTTTCGTTACGTCGCAAAGTATGACGATGCGAGGCGAAGAGACGCGAATGGCAAGCAACTCTTCTTTGCCCTCAGTAGTAGCGCCAGAACGACTGTCCGGTAGCTGCAATGAACGCATCAGGATGTATGTAAATGTGTACGTATATATATACGCATATATATGTATATATATATATATATATATATATATATATATATATATATATATATATATATATATATATATATATATATATATATACACATACGCAGAACTCTAAGCCAAAGTTAGACAAGTGATGGGCAAACAGTACGCGTCGTTTCGACGGATCACCTGACCAACGGCAATTTTTAAAATTAACGTAGTATTAACTTTAGAAACGTTTGAAAGAAATGTTGGCTCCAAATATGTTAAAGCATGTTAGTTACTTTTTAGATTAAAAAAATCTGATAGCCGATCATGCAAAATAAAATGGAAAGTTTGCCGACGACTGCGCTGCAAAGATTGTCATCAACCTTTGCTGTTTTTCCTTTAGAGTAGTTCAGTAGCATTAATTATGGTTGCGCCAGTTAAAAAAAAAGCTTAATTATTTTTTTTAATGTACGTTAGAATGTTTTCTCAAGGGATGTAGGCAAAACGGGCGTGAACGTATTAGCTTGTTTAGGAGTTGTAGTTTAGGCTCGTATGCCAATTGACCCCAGTGTTTTTTACGGGCACTTTGAACGTTCTCGAAAGATGAGACCTTGCGTGTGCGTTACTTCGAAGGTCTAATGAAGCATCAGGCGCACAAAAAGCTTTAAAATAAAAAATCACCTTTTTCAAAACTCAGTTCAATTTTCCAAGGTATTCGCTAAATGTCGTTTTATGCGACAATGCAGATAATGGCGGCTCCCTCTAAAAAGCGCCGAGAACTATAGAAGCGGGAAGCTTTTAAAAACACTGCAAAAGTGCTTCGACCCGTTCGCCTTATCTCTACTAAGCATGAGCGCTTCGAAAAAATCACTGGCGACAAATCAAACCTGCGTGTTGTGAATTATATTTTTTCCTGAGCCATGTCCATCCGATGGACAACCCTCTTTTACTGGAAGATATGTCACACGGCAAAATGTGAATCCGCAATCTTCTGTATGATATACTAAGCATAAATAAATGGAGGGGCGTATACTACCTGACCCACCCTGCAATCGTATGCCATTTGTAGAAGCCTTCATGTCCGCAACTGTTGCGAACTGTTGCCCCCATTAACGGATTAAGGACCCCTCTTAAAGGCTAATAATGTTAGCATTGACGTTGTAGCATATGATCTTGACAATAGGCTAGCTAAGTATTCGCAAGTCCCTTCCTCAATCTAAATTTAGCCGAATTCTTTTATGAAGGTGCGGTTATAGTTTGGCCAAGTGCAATATCTAGCATTCATGGAAAAATGATGCCTCATTTGACCTTTCTCATGTGCTTGTACTGCTCCAAAAAATTAGCGCAGAGAATTAACATACGTAGCTGCTACATTTCAATGTACACTACTTACATATAATATAACATATATCTGTACCACGTAGGAACTTGAAGCAATTGCATCTAGAAGTTTACGAGATATTTTTTGTCGAAGTATGAAGAACCAAGCACTTTGCTTGTCAATGCGGGTAAGCCGCTGTGTGTACCAGGCTGTGCATTGGTTGTTGAAATAATTCAATTGAGGTTGAAGACGCCGCCAACAGTACCCTTCGAAAGCTTCATCTCGAAATGGGAAAATAATGTTGAACTATAGGTTGGAGACCTGGATATGTTTAGTGCCTCTCAACCTTCGTCTGGTCTGACATGTGACAATCGCTACGTTTGATCGCGTCAGAGGACTAGACACATAGCTTATGTCTATCATGTCTACCTGCTCTGTTCGAACACCAACTTCCACGAGGAGCTTACGGAGTGCGTCAGTCGACTGTGCTTGTACAAATTACTATGTGTCTGCTTTTGCAAAGATATTGCTGCACTGCCCCTCTCGAATAACATGATGAACTGATGTGATGATAATTAAAAAACGGTAATTATGCCGATTCGCTACGTTCACCCCTCACGTACATCATAATCTGGCTTTCTTCGCTCCGGAGGCAAGATTTTCAGATTTTGATGTGCTTCGCGCAGTATTTAGACCGTCGACCTGGCTTCTTGTTTAGACGGCTCTGACGTTTAGACGTGTGTCGTACGCGATACTACGATTTTCTAGCTAGAAATTGTGGTGCGCAGACCGGATACTGTATTAGGGGCCGCGGGGAATTATAAAACAACGTAGCGCCTAGCTGTCCTCCTTTGGAAGGAATTTAGCCTCAGTTATCTCGTAATTAGCTGCCTGACCACCTGTTACTTAATATCTTCCGTCTTGGTGGATTAACAACCCATTCACCTCAAGTGGGTACTCTGTTGGAATACGAATTTGTGATCTTTGGGACCGTTCAGAAGAAACTACTAATTCCATGAACTGTAGCAGTACTGTTAGTGTGAAAAAAATAAACACATTCTGGAAATAAAAAACGTCAATGCATATAATTGCAACCAATTTGTAATTGGATTATATTAATCAAGTATGGCCTGAGCGTATATCTTCATGGTATAAAAATTTATCGATGAAACGGCATTAACATAAAACCAAAAACTTACAAACAAGAATCCATTAGTCTTGTTCTGCGACTTAAGGCGGGTTGTATAGTGATTATTTTGATTATATAAATATGTGTTGCCACAACAGTAGCGGTGGCCCGGTTGCATACGTTATAACAATTTACTTTTAGTCTTTTGCTTTTGTGTAATAGAATATTTATATTTTGCGGTATTTCGCGGTGGCAACTCTTGCACTTTTCGGTTTCCGGCTGGTCGTGACGTCCATTTCTCTCTCTTATGTTCATATCACATGGTTATCCAATTTTGGTATATATACTTAGTAATAATTATTAGAGAACTGGGCGTGCTTATTTTATGTATTACTTAAGAGAGTGATCCATTGGACAAGTATACCACATACAGAGACTACAAATACAACTTTCCACCATCTCAGAGAATACAGACATGCATAGATACAGACATTGTAATCAAATCCCCTATTTTTCTGGCAGAGGCGTTCTTCCGTACGGGCGGCATGGATTTTGACGCGGCAGGTCAATCGTGGCAACTTGGGGGTTACAGACATAGAGACATAGAGAAATTATATACAGACAAACCTTGTACGTCCCACTAGAGGCAATGAAGATTCTGCTCGGTACACTTTAAACAAGACATACTACTGAGATTGCTCAATAGGGCAATTTCGGCTTATTATCGCTCTTGATTTACGACCCTCCGGCAACATAAGCAAATTGTCACGCACAATTGCCAGTATGGGCGGGAGGGACCACACTCTACGCGGACGATCTGGTGCTCTATTCAAGAAGCAGATTGCACTTCCAGCAGGCAGTCGGTACTCTCCGGAAGTACGTGGGAAAGAGAGAGAGACAGACCGTACAGACGCCGTAGAAGAATGAAGGCAATTAAATTTCGGCAATGTTAAAGATTGGCAGCGGAGTACGCACTTCGTACTGGGTGCTGCTTAATAAAGTTTGGCAGTCACTTCTTTGTATCTAGGCGTGAAGCTATCGATCACAGAGATGAGTTTCACTCGTGCAAGAGCATATTCGAAAAAGGCTTCTGCACTTTGGTCGCAGTATGCCAAGCCTTCACAAGCTGTCGCTATTGGGCAACCTTTGAATTTTTGAAATTTAAGTTAAACCTACGGCTAAGTATAGCATGCAAGTAGTATGGCCGTATTTTCATACAGAGTAATAGATTATATAAGTAATTAACTCGTGAATCCTGCTAAGCAACTCGCCTCAAGGCGGTTTTCCTCAGGCGCGCTTTGAGCCTCCAGGAGGTTCACTTGAACTGCCTGGTGTGCATCGTGGCAGGAATTCCACAAAGGGCTCACCCATATTTTTTAACTTATGCAGCGCAGTTTTCGAAGGTCCATGTATCTTCAACAAGCCCGACAACCTTGCTGACGGTCAAAATGTGCTGCCTGTACCGAATTAAACCCATGATGCTTCGTCGGCACGTGGAAAAATGACAAATTTAAGTTCCTCTATATTCCTATCACCCACCGGTTTAATGCATGTATTTGTAATTACAACGCACACTTGTAAATATTGTTTTGGACAGTAAAATGTACACTCTATTAATATTGACTACTATTGATAGTGCGTATGTATATATATATATATATATACTTGGTTTGGTATGCGTATACGAACTGAGAAAATCGGGTGGGAAAATTCTCGTTCTCGCACGTATGCACAGATTTGCCGAGGAAAACTGATCGCTGCGAGCCCAAGGGCAGCTAGTCCAGCCCTGACTGTGGATTTTTAACGGGGTCAAATGTCTTGAACACACGAGGTAGCCATTGCGCTTACCGGACATACAATAACGCGGTAACAATCATGCCTAAATATGCTATAAATAGCCTGAAAATTGCAAAAGAATGTGGCCAGATGGGTCTTTTTAGCAGTTACGTTTCCTAAAAACTGTATATTGATTAAAACAAAAAAAAGTTTATCCTGATATGGTAAGCAGCCAAAGTGGACATCAGTAGAATAATAGAGGTCACTATGTATAATATTGACGATAATAGAGACATTTCGCATTTCGAGCCACAGTGGCACAAGAAGAAAAATAATGAAGGAGTCTGCGCCAATATAACGGACATCCGAGTAGGGAAGACTGAGGACGGATTAAGCAACAAGCAGCTCGAACACTGGAAAGCAGCGTCCTTAAAAGCGTAAGATAGTTAAAAGTTGCCTCAGCTCGTACAAACAGCAGTAGACCGCTAACTATCGCCCACATCCGGGCAGAAGTCTAGGCTACCAGGCACTAAAGCAGATATACAGACTTGACGGTTTATACCCACTTTGCGAAGTGTGGCGTTGCATCAGGAGCGGTAGAGCACAGGAGTGTTGTGGAATCACATACAATAATAACATAGTGAGTATTCGCTAAGAATGTAGTCACGACAATATTCAGGAGATGGCAAGGGCCCTAACGACCTGCAAAAACGAAACCCGAATTATCCACTGAGATTACTCGCCCCGCTAGATCCGGTGTCTTCGTCGTGCCGGCTGGATGGGAATTCCCAAGAGTGCGGGCATCACAGGCTGGCTCGTCTGCGAGTGTTTCTCTGCTACATACAACTGTATGTAGCGGAGAAACACTCGAAAAAAACAACGGTCACGAGTCCCTGACGAGGCTATTTCAGCGGCTCTTTTGTGTCCACTTAGCGACGGCACAAAAATGTACAAGCATACAAAAAAACATGTGTCGAGTGCCCCAGCTACCATCTAATAAATTATATCCTCCGCAGTACAGAGGCTGTATGCTTTCGAGTGTATTTGCAAGTACTCATGAATAAGGCTATGTGTTTCAATTAATCAATCATATCGGTTAATAACATCAGTTATACACTAATTTCAATTAATTCTTCCGCTGCCTCAGACATCTGAATTGAGTCAACACAAAATTCACAGTTTGCCGATTTAGACCCTCGATGCTGGCTGAAACCTCAGCTGTAACTATTATACTAAGCTTCTGGCATGTATCGTTAGCCGAACTCCAAAACCACCATTCCCATTGAGTACTTGTTAGCGAAAAGATAGTTTCGAGTCCATAACTTTTGATAATTCAAGTCCCCACAGCGCACTCTGGTTTGTTCGCCAGGTAAAAAAATTCGTAATATATATATATATATATATATATATTTCAGGTAACGTCAATACATAGAATATACGGCTAGCCAATCGTCTTAATTTAGCAGAAGACAGGTGGATAAAGCACGCCTTCCAGCAGTTTTATCCAGAATTGATAGGTCACCATGACTTATTCTGCATCCGCAGCTTAGGCCGAAAGACGAGACACTCTGCTATATATATATATATATATATATGTATATATATGTATATATATATATATATATATATATATATATATATATATATATATATATATATATATATATATATATATATATATATATATATATATATATATATATATATATATATATATATATAAATGTATTCTGGCTACTCTTGTGTTCTCGAAGCTGCAAGCTTGTCTACAGACGACTCCCGTCGACTTGACGAAATAACTTTAACAGCCTTTGAGGGTGGGAGGACACTCGTCTGGGACGCTACCGTGACTGACTCTTTAGTACCTTTAATGGTCAGTCCCAGCGCTACCTAGGCTGGTTATGCTGTTTCGCAAGCGAAGAGAAATAAATGTCGGAAGTGTGCATCTATCGAAGATTCTATGGATGTTTGACCTTTTGCCTGTGAGACTTTAGAGGCGAAGGCAAAATTAGTGAGGTAGTTATTGCTAAGGTATGCAAGTTTCCCAGATAAGCCACGGGGGACCTACGCGCCGGTGATTTTTTTCGGCAAAGACTGCCATTTGATATAAAACGCGGCAACGCCACGGCGGTGCTTGGCAAATTGTCCAGGTGGAAGGCACCCGGTCTAAACTTAGGGCTGATGTAGTTTGTCGCCACGTTTACTAGGGGGCAATTGTTTAGGCCCCATTAACCATTTGAATAGGGGAGACACAGCAGATAGTTTAAAATATTTAGACACAATACCGTATGTTATTACATGGTTGCTAGTATATTAAAAAAAGTGGTTAAGTGAACACATCCTAAAGTTTATTATAAAAAATATGTGGAATTTCATCGGGTGTTGTTTTATCTTTTTAATTTTATCTAATTGAGAAAACCTGAGTGTTAAGGCTAGTAACAAATAAATTAAAACCACAACAATTAGAGTTTCAGAAACTGAAAATAAATGTTTAAAAATATTGGATTATTCTAAGTCCGAGATGAAAATGTTATTGTTTACATTACCGGTTCCACTGTTTTTACCTTTAGATGCTTGTTGGCATACTTATAGACCGATTTTTTTTCAGACTATTCTAAGATACCGAATCTTGTTAATGCGTTGCGAAGTTTTACATGGCGAGACTCGCACCAATCGGTCTTAGTGAGTCGAGATAGTATTCGATGCAATCGTTAAGATGTTTATTTTTTATAATCTACGACAAAAAATAAAACAAATTCGAAAAAGGCTATGCATGCAGGTTATAAAATTAATATACATATATCAACAATTCTACAACTGCGGAATAAACTAGCCCAGCAACTCGCTCGTCTTCGCCTTTCCAAAACTGATCGCCAGAACGAGCGGTCGTGTGTATGCCGAGCTCCGGGTGAATTTCAATATCTGAGCGAAAATGTGGTAGAAAATTTAGTGAGTTGTATATCCTAGTGATGAGTAGTTATCTTGGCGCACAGGTAAGGCCGTGCGACTATGTGCGGCTGAACCAGAGCTGAATTTGAAGCTGAGGCGAATACGCATACCGAAACTGTTCGCCTAATGGTATTCGGGAGACTTCGAAACCGCCCGTTATATCTTTCAAACGACAATTCAAACGGATTTCGAAAGATATGACAAACGGGACACTGGAAATGTGTATAGTAAAATATGTGAAGGGTAATACACAACGTCATAATGACAACGTGTATAACATAGCAGAACAACAATGGGCAACATAGAACAACATTGAGGAGGCTACGCGGAGAAGATTCAAGCGGCTAAGAGAGATCGACTAGCCAGCTTAGTGACTGGTAACATCTGCGGCCGAACTGTACGAGAGAACTGTACGTTCAGGCCGGCAATGCTACCACCGGTCCCCGTCTAGTATGGACCCTAAGAGCCAGCCGAAGAACCAGGCACTATCTAAATCCACCGTTCCAACCAGCCATGGTCGGGCTCTTCATAGTGTGCATGTAGGATTGACAGACGCCGCGCATCCCCTTGGAGATGTGTTTTAACTTTGACATACAGGCTGGGTCCCGCTGAACAAGACGGCGGCCACCATTCTCGGTCTGCCGGGCCGGCTTTCCATGTGACACCTGACATCGCATGTACATACTGCGATGGCCTGTTCAGGATCTCAGAGCCTGAGGCAGTGTAAGGCATTTGTGCGTATTCAATGTGAAAATATAATTGAAATTGAAGGAATCGAAATTAATATATTTGAGCCCCTTTCGCTTCCCTTAAACCGAGCTTCCACCAGAGCAATGACAACTGTGGCCAGTGCAACAGTAACAACACCTGGCAACCAGACCAACGGATTGCCGGCTACTGCGCAAAAGACCACAGTGTCTCTCAATACAGAATCAGCAGCAGCAGCAGCAACAACAACAACAACAACAACAACAAACACGATAACAACGACAACAACAACAACTACAAAAACGACAACAATAACAACATCAAGCAAACAGAACGTCGATTCGCTGGTTTCGACTGCAGTGGTGGTGGTGGACAACGTGGCAGCAGCAATGGTTCCAACGGCAGACAGAACGGGCTTTTGGCTGCCGCTTCTCCCCCGCTGACATTGACAGTAGCACAACAGCAATGTCATTCGGCTGCACAAACAACGCACTGTCACCGCCGTCACACCGACAAACATCGTCGCGCTGGGAATCACGACCGAACCGTGTCTCTCCTCACCACGTGTCAAGTCTGCGTGCCTGGCCGGCGACTGCAGCTCTGCAGGGCTGGATGAGACTACCGTGCTTGACATGGCGGGGGCTCGTGACGTGCCCCCCACCCCCCCCCCCTGTCACATGTCTCGAGGCGAGGCGAGGCAGCGTCAAGCGAGGTGCGAAGTGATCGCAAACGTGCATCATCATATTTTCACATCTAACACGTAGCCGAAGACGGACCGTGTGTGCGTCTGTGTAACCCACCTTGCCGTACCGCACGTCGGCGTGCGCTGAACGACATCTTGAGGAGCCTCGCGCCAGTGTTGAGATTGAGGAGGCGTGGAAGTGTGGACGCGGATGGAACATCGGCCGGTTGCGGATGACTGGCCGGTGGCGTTCTGCGAAGCCAACAACATCAGCTGGCCCGGCCGTCTGTTCTATTCTAGGTAGAAACAACAGGCGGCGCTCCAGATTGTGACCGCCGCGAGGATTGCGCGCGGGTGTGCTAATGCCAATATGCTAATATGTAGGCTGCATCGATCGCCGTGGCGCAATGCGGGCGGCCAGGCCTGTCATTCGTGACGCCGGCCGTCAGGTTTCTGGAAGTGAAGTTATTGCGGGACCTAACAGTGAGTTTAACAGTGCTAGCTATGTCTACTGGGCGTTGTCCTCCGCTATTGCTGACGGCACCAACAACATGAGCAACTCGCTCGATTAGGGGGCGGCACAAGGATTTAAAAAAATCCTTTCGGGGTGTGCATATAAATGTGCAACGGTGGGGCTCGAACCCGCGCACCAATGTGTCTTCTCCGGTCGCGAGGTGCAGACGCATGCCACCACGCCACCGGGCTCGACGGCACAAGGATCTACCCCAAAGATTTACCCCAAGGATTATACATCTATGCATAGCAGTGATCCTATAATGACTGCCGAGACTTGATTTGGGAATGATGTAACAGACAGAGAACTCCCCGTCGAGACGACCGCTATAGTGTACCGCGATAGAGCTAGTAGAGAAGACGAAATGGCTATGTTTTCTAGTCAAAGGATCAATCAACGTTAAGATGTTGTAATTAGTACTGACGTTGAGACTGTGGCGCTAACCATTTATTCATACGATTATTCTATTAAACGTGTGCGTGTATATATGCAACAATTTCAGGGACATTCAGTTGTCGGTCCTAGTTTCCTACGTAGGTAACGCGAATCGACAGTAGCACCTACCCGCACAGGTATCTCGAGTACCATGTAGCGGAATGAGAACATCTCAGCTGTCCTTATTTCTTACGTTTATTGCAGCTACCAGATGTTTGAATGACGTCCGTGATCATTCTGCAAGGTCGATGGCTAGTAAGATTGCTAGAAAGTTTAACCGTTCAAGCATGCACTGGTCAAATTTGATAATTATGAATGCTAATACGAAGTAAGCAGTTTTTGTGAAATCGTGTATCTCAAGTGGTCTCCGTGGATGGCGTCAACTCAGCCTTGACTTGTAGATGTGTAGATGAAGTCAGACATCCTTCGACACCTAGTGCTGTCGTAAAATAGCGGCACCTTTATTGACATAATTTTGCCATTTCAACCTAGCTTTGTCAATTATCTTGTATAATTTAAAGCCCTAGTCAGATCTGATCATAACGCTCTCACAATCAAGGTTATGCCTGAAACGTATCTCACAATCACTGACAGCCGGCGCTTTAACTTTCGGAAGCTTGACTACGAGACAATTGGAAGAAAGTTATGTGATAAGTACACTGGCTGGAGTTGTTTTTATATTGTGATAATGTAGATCAAATGTTCAATCTATACATACATCATATTTACGTGTTTTCCGCCGTGAGCCGGTATGCCCCTCATTTGTCGGCCTTAGTGCGGACACCCAATCGACATGCATAATCAACGGAGGGGAGTCCCAGCTCGTAGACATCCCTGCACCAGCCTTCTAGATGCAGGATCACAGGAACCCGCCGCGACCCCCAGCATAGGTCAAAGTCGCAATTTTATCGATAAAAACGGAGAATCAGCAGGATCGTATTCGTAATGAACACCTGAAGTCTAACATCGACGTATTATGCCACATTCTGACAAAACTTTACAATGAATGTGTCCGACAAAGAAAAATCCCTGATGAGTGGCGAGAAAGCTATCTACAGCCTATATTTAAGCGAAAGGGGGATACAATTGACCCAAGGAATTATAGAGGCATAGCACTTACAAGCGTCCTTTACAAAATATTAACGTCGCTCATTGTTGGTCGATTGTACTCTTACGTAGAAGGCGAAATCCCGGCACACTAATACGTTTTTTTAAGGAGGCGATCAACGTCCGATGTAGTTGAATTTATTTTAAATCATGTATTAAACCGCCTTTCTAACAAATAAATAACGTATGCTGCGTTTATTGATTTTTAAACTGCTTTCGATTGCCTGCCAAGGGACTGTTTATTAGGACTGACCCCTTTTAACCTCGTTCATAATATATTAGCATGTATTGTCGGACTGTGCGTCGATTGTGGAGATGCTTCGGCTTAGGCTGCGTATGCCATTGACGGAGCCACTTAACCATATTTTGGGAGAGTGGCGACGCAAATTCACGGAAGCAGCGACGGAGGTAAGAACGCTCGACGTCTTTAACTCTCCTTGGTTGTGAGCCGGGGTAGCCTGCGATGACAGGCATGTATACAAGTATACCAGGTACATCGTACACGGGTTCCATCACCTCGTATGCTCCCGTAGGGAGTTTCATGAAGACTATATTACTCAGTGTATTTGTCGGTTCTGCTCGCAGCAATGCGCTAACTACCACGCGGTTGATTGTCCGGCACTGCAACGAAGATCTTTACACTTCTTCTCTCGGTGGAACGGCAAAACAACAAGTATTTATGTTTAATAATAGCATGAACTATTTTGTACATACTCTATTTGAGCGAAATAAATATGATTGATTAATAATATATTAGCGCATAATATAATTTTGGTCAGAAACGGCGACCACTATGTACAAATGCCCGTAACACAAACTATCGGGGGATAACCAAGAAGACTTAGCTAGTCAATGTCTTTTTATCTTGTATGTAACTAGACTTACTCCGTAATTTTAATTTTAATTTTGTGCCGACGATCAGACTTATGCCCATTTTGGAATTTTGTGCCGACGACCTAGTAATTTCAGCAAAATCTCGTAGCCATTTACCTCAACGAAATTGCAAAGTGGTGCGAAGAAAACAAGTTCAAGATTATCGCCGAAAAGTCAAAGGTCTTACGTTTTAGCAGATGAGAGTCATACGCGGCCAGGAATCATGGTCTATGCGTTGATGAAAAAACACTCAAATTAGTTAGCCACTTTTCGTATTTAGGCGTCACACTGTGTTTCTACAATAGCACCATATTTGACCCTAAGCTATTTGGAACTGAAGGTCTGAACAAACAGAAGGTCTGCAATATTAGGCGTGTATTAAGGCTTTCGAAATGCGCATCGGCAACACTTGCCTTAGAGATGTGCTGAGAGAGAACACTTTTTGAATACCTCGCAATTAATAACACACCATTTACAGCGCATATTCTAGATTTATATCGAGCCTATAGAGAGAACAGAAATTTAAATTTTGTAGCGGAGAACTATACTGATGGCCCAGTCTTTTGGTAACAGAGATGGAAAGAAGCCATGCAAAAGAACCGTTCACTAATCTGCATGAAGCCCAGCTATTGTTAAATTAAAGATTTTTTTTGTAGCTTTTGTAGAGCGTGTGATATTGGACGATATTATATACTTGTTTGCGCAGAAATTTGCGGAACGTCCTTATCACCCTGAGTTAAACACATATCGTGAGACCAAAGTGTCACGCCGTGACACCTTATGAAACATGAATTAACTATCTACCAGTTTTGTGGTGAAATAAAAACTGAATTGATATACGTGCTTTTCGACGATGTATGCCAAAAATACAGCGGTACAACCAAATAATTGTATTTTATGAGTAAGTTATTATCGAAATCAAAGTTAAACAAGACCACAGTGCAAACAACAACAAAAATCTTGGAGGGCCCTTCTTTAGATATGCTAGCAAGCGGCCGAAAATAAAATAATAAATACACTTACTCTTCAACACAGCCTATTAACCGATGACTCTGAAAAGGTAGACGTATTAAAAAAGTGCTTTAAATTTAGATTTTTTAAAATATATCTTATTTAAAATATTATGCTTTAGATCACGGAACAACATCCAGTCTTAATCAATTGTAGATAACTACTGACCCGTTGCACAGTCTCAGTAAAATATTTAAAACGCTTTTTGTGTATCATATTTTTAAAACCTCATTAGGTGGGCTATTAGACTAACATCAGCATGGTTTGACCAAAGGGAAGTATATACCTTGTCGAGATATACTACGACTAGGCCGTGTACTCGTTAACCACAGCATGCTTTTAACTAAATTAAAAAATGGTTTTGGTTAACTAGATTAGGACTCATCTGACTGACATCTCCCTGGTTGTAAGAATAAAGAACAGATATCGTGAATGCGCTCCTCGTTCCTCTAGTGTACCTCAGGGCTTGTGAAATGAACCAATTTTATTTTGTGTTTTCAACTTCTGGGTTTCAAATAAAAACTAAAAATAATATTTAGCCATGAAACTACGTATGTTGTCTATCAGCATTACACACAAACTGTACGCTCAGATTTAAACCGTTGTGGTCACTCGAGAGCCGGTTGTACTCTTTATGTGTAGAACGAATAAATAATTATATCTGACTCATTTCACTGCGCATAGCGTCGAGCCAGTGCGCATACTCTGTGTGAATACGTACGGCGACTGTCCGTCCCCATGGCGGTGGCACTCTTCTACCTCAAGATTATTCCAAGGCACGGGAACACTTCACTCGGACAATCTGTGGCTTGTTTGAATGGTGTTCCAGAATGTTCATAGACCGAGTACTTGCCTTTCAATGTGGGCAAAAGGCTGCCTTGTGTACTTGATGTTAGGCCGTGCACCGGTTGTTAAGATAACTCGATTGAGGTTGAACCCGCTGCGTACAGTACCATTCGAAAGCTTCATTTCGGAATGGGAAAATAAAGACCGACATAGGATAAAATAACATGCTTGACAAAAGATTGGACGCCTAGATATTTTCAGTGCCTCTCACTTCTGGTTTGGTTTTGAGTGACAATCGCCACGTCTATATTGAATACATAGTTCATGGCTATCATCAACTGGCCTGTTCAGATATGAACTTTGACGAGGAGTACACGGAGTCTGACCCTAACGAAGAGATCACTGCACTGCCTCTCGCGAATAGCATGCCAAGAGCAGCTGACAACTGTATACGTGTCAATGCTATATACATACTCAATATGAGTGAAATTAATGTCATGATGATTATATCTGTCTCAAAATGTGCCGCAATTTGAACTCTACGAGTACGCACTTGACAGTGAAATTATACCCATCGTAAACTCGATCCAAGACCTTGGCGTAACCATGACTCCGCAATGATTTGCTAATATTCATAAAACTAGAACTATCCAATCTGCCACATTCTTATACAGATAATTTTCAGATGTTTTATCACAAATAGACTAAGGTTTATATTTATTTATAAAAGTTGTAGTTAAATTGTACCAAAATTTACATATTGTTGCAAAATCTCGCGACCATGTGAAAACCAGTGATGAGGTTTAATTCAGATTTTTCGCAAAGTATCAGGATAATGTAATATGGATAGCAATGGCTTAGTCATGCAATACATGACAGATTTGCAATTAAATGCCCATCATAAAATGTACAAACGATTTAAGACAGCAAACAATATGTCGTACTATTATATATTATTCTGTCGTAATCTTAGAGGCATTAACACGAGAACTCCTGTCGAAACAGCAAGGACAGGAAGAGTCAATAATATGTTCGTGTCGCGCACGGCACATATGCATTTGCTATATTGAAATACCTATAATTTTTTATGTTGCAAGTTTGTGAATATTCTATACTATTGTAATTATCTTTCCCCTTTTGACTATATAAAGGTGATTTTGATTTAAATTGACACCCACACTCAGAGGTCATCTAGTGATACTTCTCACGCGTGCATGTCTTTGTCTGGAAGCCATGGATTGCGAGGCTGATTATAGAGTATTAACTTCTTTAGCTTGGGTCCTTCGTTCTATCTCATTGCCTAGGTCTTGTAGAACAGGACTTAACTTTTACCCAATTTTTGATCCCACTCAAGGTATTTATCACTGACCGCATCTCTCCTTATTATGTTATGTGTTCTTCAAAGTCCTTCGCGTGCCTAATAAATGTCGTAGTATTCAGACTATCATTCCCAGGTACGGAAACTGTTATACGCCTTTTAGTGGCACTGAGTCCTTGCGGCCTTTGTCGCCTTGTCGCATGTATCGCGCTTATTTAAATTGATCCACCTTGGAGTTACGGCCAACGTACAGCTTCAACGTGACCGCGTACATATGCGTATGTGACTGTGGGTACCGCGTCTGCTCGGTAGATCGCTCGGTGAGCGAATATTGCTGAGAAAAGATTGCAAATTTGGAGTTCTCTTGCAATTTCGCGGTACGACGAGGGAGCTTGTAGATGACATTTTCCCTTTGAAATAGTTAGTTCCCCACTTTGTGGACAGACAGAGTCTTCAATACGTCAATAAAAAGGGCAGCAAAGCTGCTTCTGGTGCTGTTCTTGTTAGGTGCTCGTTCCATATCAGGTCAGGGTTTGCTGCCTCACCCACCGAGTCCTTCATATTGCGTTCCAAACTTCGTCTACCTCAAAAGGCCGGGTAAGTTTCTTGCGAGCCTCGGTGATTTCATCGTATTATATGGATACCAGGGAGGGGGCAATGCTAGCGAACTCAGGTTACTCCTCGAACGGCTTTTATTCTCTTGTGAGCTTTTTGACAACTGTTTGCCAACGTCATTGCTAGCCATAGTGCTGTGACCAACCTGCGGTTAGGGGTTTTTGCGGCCTATGAGTGAACGGCTTATCTGTGCCGTCATCGTAGCCGTGTGGTAACACCACCGACAGTCAATTGACAAGCCTCGGTTCAACTCCTAAGCGTGGTGGTTTTTCCATATACTTTAATATACCTCTATTTGTCCTAGCTTTTGAATATAGAGAATGCAGCCGGTAGAGTACAACGACAGTAAGCCGCCTGGTAGTTTGTATAGCTTCAGGCTCAGGACTGCAATTGCCAAAGAGGCACCAACTACAACGACCCAAGCACGTGTCTTAGAGCAGGCTGGAAACAGGGCTTGCGACGCATCGTTTGAAGCATCACAGGCGGATTCCAGTAATGGTGCTGAAACGCTAGAAATTGTAGACGGAGGAGCACGGTGCAAGCGAAAGAAGAGCCTCGTTGCGGAGTGTGATTAGTGCGACCATCGTCCACGCTAGTGGTAAAAGTAGCGTGAAAAAAAAAAAAAAAAAAAAGCTCTATCTTGTGAGCAACGTCAGGTGAACAAGCTGAGAATGAATGCCTCCAGTGATCAATATAACGCTTTCAAAGTGGTGGTTCAGAGAAAGGCTACTGAGGGCCTGCTTCTAACGATTTGCTGACGGCATATTGCTCCGGTGATGTGAGGTTTACTTCCATTGCCCTGATTGCACGATCTCAAGCAGTAAAGCCGCTCTTATTGCATGGGGTCAACACAAAGGGTGCGACCGGAAGCCCCGCGCAGCTTTCTGTAATAGAGCTGGCAACCGTGACAACGACCTGCCAGATTCTAGTCTCATTTAAATCAAGAGTTCAAGGCTTCGATGTCGAATGTGCAGACGACGAGATACGCAGAGAGCTAGCGGGTTGTGGTGTGGTGCACGTTCGGCGCATATGCCGCACAATGCACGCCATTAGGACACTACTCAACGAGGCGATCTCGACATTGGACCGTCAACAGTCTGTGTCCGTATTCTTGGACGCAAAGCCTATTTCGAAGTTATATAGCCTTCTCAACCCAAATTATGCTACAATCGTCAACGAGTGGGACGTCTAGCGGACAGGTGTACTTGTCGCAAGGTTGTGATCATCTGGCTACCAGTTGCTTAAAACACTCAAGGTGCTTGAACTGTACTGACCCCTTTACGGCAAAATCCTCTTCCTATACGCTGGTGGCTTACATCCGTGAGCCGAACAGTATTATCATGGAAAAGTTTTTTAACAAGTTTTCAATAAGGCATCGCATTCGTCTGCAGCGATAACCGAGGTTCCAGATGTCACAGCTACTGCCGTAGAAAAGGTGCAACCTGATCGTTCATTACCAATAAGGTTTCCTTTGCCGCAAGCTTTAGGGGCGTATCTGCCACGCAAAGAGTACCTCCTTCCTAACCCACGGCTGTTACCAAAGCCCAAACGAAAGCAAACCAAAACATGGTGGAGTGGTCATATTCGGCCGATGTACGCTTCTTCACTTACCATGAAAAGAAGCATTCGCAACAAGGCGTCGCACAGAGACATTTGAGCCGCCCTTACAGACGTCCCTCGAATGTTAGAGATGTTAGTCTTGATGTTGCAACAACCTTGAAGACAAGTGCGAAAGCACTGAGGGTTCTCTTGGTTCTCTTTTTGCACCTCACTTGCAGATAAGCTCAAAGCTTTTACAACATACGTCCAGATAACAATAACTTAAACCGAAGCAATGCTGCACATGCTTCACTAGTTTTGGGTGAGCCCAACAGGGCAACAAGTTCTGTGTGTAAAAGTTTCTTCACAAAGAGAGGTCTTGCCAGGCATAGACCGGCCATGTTAACAACTTGTCGATATCCAGACAGACATTCCCTGACAGCCGTAACTCCGCCACTCAAATCAAAACTTGCCGAAAAATTTATATTGTAATATTACACTATCTTGTGTGATAATACGACCTTTTGCAGACGATGTCAAATAAACAAAAATAAATAAAATTGTACCATCGCCATTCCAACAACCTTATAACAAGGGATTGTTTTCGCTCATGTGCCGTTTGAGGTGTTAATATATAATAATAAGTATCACAAACTTCACACTAAGAGTGCATACGCAGTAAGCAGAAATCACAGGACCGCACCCTTTACTTACACTCAAACTAAACGATATGATTTAGTGTGCTGTTACTGGTCAGAACAATATTTATAATGCATTTAAAGCTTAAAAACATGTTGAAAGATGACTTCACACCATTTCACTGGCATGCCTAAAGTCTAGGAGCACTCGAATATTCTCAGGCGCTTCTAGAGCTCTCGTGCGTCCCCCCCTGCAAAAGCGCGTATAGAAAGAAAGGCGTACGCAAACAAAATATTAGCCATAAAAATACTTCTATGATAAGGTTATCTATGCACATTGTATCAGGATGCCGAAGATTAGGCGGACTATATATATATATATATATATTCATTTAAGCGTTCATCAAGCGTTGAATATCCGCACGAATTTTGTCCGTTAGCGTTCGAGACTATGAGAGCTGCAGGCCCCCTTACGTTCAAACTGATTCAGCGCGTCGGTAGAAGCCTTAATCTTTCGAGAGGAGACTCGAGAGCATCCGAATTCTTGCGTTAGAGGCAGTCGCTCAACATTCAACGAGGAAATGCAGCGTCTGTTCGGGGCACATTGTTGAACTGGGCCAGCCCTGGGTTAGAGAACCCGTGATCACACGTTCGCGCGGAGACAATTGTCCACCCCAAAGTGCTGCATAGGAAAGTTATATAAATTAAGAGGAGCATGCAATAATAAAAATATATGCTGCAGATTATTCTAAAATACGAATTCTGAAATACTAAGAGCTAGTTGTAATAGGGGTGTATCAAAACATGATAGGATCTTGCATAGAAGGCAGGATTTTACTTGTTATTCAGAAACACATCGCACATTTTTTACTAACCAATGCAGACGTTTTTATTAGATGTGACCAAGCAACCCAGTTGGCGTTTGTACATATCGATATACAGCTAAATCTGTACGGCTATATCGATAGATAATACTACTTGCGTAATATAGCAAATACATTCAACAAGAACATCTAAGAACTTCGCAAAACGGACTAAAGGTAAAGTCAATATAGGGCACTAATAAATAATACCATTGTGGACACTTCAACTTCTAGATAGGAATGTTGTTATGAACCCAAAAATGCTTCATCTCATCAAAATAACTTTCATAATAGTGAGGCTTTTCAAAGGCGAATGATATGACATTTAAAACGTTTAGAATTAAATAAGATACTTATCTGGCTTACGGCTGATGGTGCTTTCGGAGAGTGCACTCAAAAGAGAAAGAGCGTTGGAGTGAAAATAATCTTATCTGGTAACACAATAACTGTTAAGGAGGTGTTTGCTTCTAAACTGACACCTTCTGATGGCTGTCCCAGCGAGGTGATGTTAAAGTAACGTGAATACATAACATGACTAGCAATTAAGGTGCACAACATAGCTACAAAAGTCACTCAAGATGTTTTCTATTTTTGAATATATCTTGGGTGGCAGTCGCTGTTGCGGCATTTGGTTTGGGTAAGCATAAGTAGTGTTACGTTGCTTTTAAGGAACATTTAGTTAAAAATTAATAAACCAGTCGGATCTCCGTTATAAAGCGTTAATGAGTCTCATTTAATTTTCCACAAGGAAGAGAAAATGCCTTTGGGTACACCTTATCGATATAATTGGTTGAAAGTGTAGGACTCGACACTTGTTTACGTGTAATGCCGACTCAAAAATCGTCTTTACATTTATAGGCCAGACATGCCCGGAATGCATTTTTAAGTATAATATCTCCCGTATATGCTACATTGACCTTTACTCCCTTGGTTGTAAGGTAATGTCGGTTTGTGCCTTCCCACTTCGCTTGGCAAATTCTTTCTTAGTCATAGTCTGTCGAACAAAGCGGCTTACGTGCATTTACCTGTACTCAGCTCGAGTCATATCTTTGCTGTTTTCTCCGGGGAGAAAACAACATGCCTCTATTCTATCATTCTATATAGCCTATCTAACGTTACTGACACCTTGGCATTTAAACACCGTGTGTTCTGCCGTGTTATCATATCCACTGTAGCACATTAGAGAGTCCGATAAAACCACCTTTCAGGTGCGGCGGAGAGGATAGGCCGTCTCTCCATGGGGGCACTCTCGTATTATATATATACAAGTTTATTTCACCAGAAATTAGTAGATAATACCTCAAATTCATTTTGGCTAATAACATATTTCACTACTGCATGCACCGAACCAGCTTCTATTTCCTTGCACTGAAGTATGTGGTATAGGTCAATATTACACGAGCCACAATATTTATTGTACATACACAGTCTGTTATTTCAAAGCAAAACCCTTTTAGGTAAGTATATATATATATATATATGTTGGTGGTAGCCATGCCAGGTAAGTCTACAGAGTATGCGTCTGTTTGCTTGCATTCCCTGCTTCCGTGAATGCAAAGCCGTCGGTAAACCTCTTTATAGAAGAGTTCAAATTACGCTTTTCTCTGTGGGTGCGATATTGCTCTACGACCAGCGCGCTAAAATGGTGTTTGTCCAGAACAAGATCTTCCACAAAGCTTCGCTCTTCGCATAGTTTCAGCGCCAAGGTTGTCGCTGCGTTTCGCGGTGGTCCGAGCATATACTTCACAAAATTAGCTTTTATAATCGCATATACTTCACAAATTGAAGCATATACTTCACAAAATTAGCTTTTATTATCTTATTCATGTTGTCTAGGATTAGATTTGGCGCAATGACCCGAGGGCAGTAAGTTTTGATTGGAGCTATTTTTATCTTGAAAACGTTTATTCCAGTATTAGTGTCAATCTGTGTAAGATCTCCGAGTAGCATCATGGCCAATATTGCTTTCGCACGCTTATTCTCTATGTGCTTTGTAAAAGACAGGCCGAGAGTCACGGGTTCTCCGAGATAGTTAAATTGACTTTGATATAGTCAAGGCTGGCGTATCGGGAAAATCGAAGAATTTTCATCTTGGATGTATGAATTGTCAGCTTATATTTAGGCGGGCACTGCCTCAGTGTGCAAATGTGCAATTATTGAATAAATTCAATGTTGTATTCCAATGTGCGCACCATTAGCTCATTTGTCTGTTTAACTTCTTGCGCAATACAGTGGGGCTCATACCTGATTGTGATGTAGTTTGCATTGAGAATGCTTCTGATTAGGTTGAACATTCGTTCAACTTAATCAGAAGCATTCTCAACCTTTGATGCCAAAATGATGTCGCCAGGAGGTATTTTTCAGGAGGCAATATCTAGGTACACTATCAAAAGCAGTTTTGAAGTCAACAAACACGGCGTAAGTCATCTGTCTGTTGAAGCGTTCCCGTACGTGACGAAGGACCTTTCTAAGAGCTCGTTCAGTTGAGCGACCTTTCAAGAACCCATTCTGTTCCGTAGGTATTAGGTCTTTGCATTTGTTGTATAGTCGTGTCACAATTAGTGAAATTAATATTTTGTAAACTACCCTAGTTGATGCTATCTCGCGTTAGTTTGCTGGATCTGTGACGTCGCCTTTGCCTTTGTAAATTGGTTGCAGGTAGCTTCAGCGCCAGTGCTTGGGGGTGTGCCCTTGTTCTAGGCATGCATTGAACAGAGCTGTTAGCTTTGGGGCTACGTGTTTTATTGCTTGTTCAAGATGTTCGTAGTAAATATCGTCAGGACCTTTGCTTTCGCTAGTATAGCTCTTCGAACCTCCCCTTCTGTAAAGTCTTCCCAGTCAGGCTCTATGTGGGGTGCGTGTTCAATGTTAGGCAGTTGTATATCGTGACTCAGTAGGGTTGTGAATTGCGAGACCCATTATTCGTCATTCATTAGTGGGTTTGCTATAGCAGATATCTTCAGTAAGATGATTCATGACCTCTACATGCTTTCTCGTACCTGGTGTGTGCGCTGCAGAGTCTCATATTGTTTCTAAGATTTCTTCCACTGAATTATTCGTTTATGCGTTTTCTTTACGTCAGATAGGTTTACCAGCCCTGACAGGCTCCAATCGGTGTGACAACATATGCGTCTTTTGATGGTTTTGCATTTGTGATCAAACCATGGTTTGTGTCTCATCGCCATGTTTCTCTTATCTAATGCTGCAGATTGAGTGGCCCACCGGAGTGACCGCTCGTAAAAGTCTGTGTCTACTTTGGCCGCATCTGGGAGTAGATATAAGGCTTTTTCTAGCTTGCTGAGACTTATTTGCGGCCGAGGGGAATTTGTTTGTTACAGCCAGTTATACTCGTATGCGCAAAGCTGAACGTAACTTTACAGTGCTTCCGCTCAGCTGAAATTGTCGTTTTATCGTCTCTTATCTTTCGTATTATACACGTATATAAGGTACTATTCTCTTTTATCATTCTGATTTAACCTGGTTCCCTTGCCATTTCTGCTGCAATAGTATTTGCCTCGTTAACGTCTGCTTAGCATCGTCGAGTGGTCTCCTACTTATCATTAGCCTGAGACGGACATGCCTTCATGTTGTGAAGTTCCACTTAATCAGTCTAGCTAGATAACAAATGTTGTAACTGTCGCCGCCTTCCTGTAGCCTCGACAGATGCGTTTTGCCAGTAATCTCTGAGTTTTCCGGAATAGTCGCCGCACCCAGGCTCTACAGTTGAAAAGTCGCCCTACTTCAGACTGGCGATGTCCACGAAGTCGGCCACACATGCCTACATATTTCGTATAGCATTATCTTGACTACGGAGACTAGCGACCTTCTACTATTCTCTGCTGCTTTCTTTACACGGGACTTTGCCTATATATATATATATATATATATATATATATATTTGGCCACAGCTGCAGCTCGTTTCAAAACATACATCACATGACGCGTGAACGACATGGACTGCTGTAGCATCACACTTAGATACTTCACCTGTCGCTCTGTTCTTGCCATTTTGTTCACTTTCAGCCGTAGCACTTCTAGCGTTATTCTTTTTTTTGCCACAGGAGGATCGCCGTCTTTTTTTATTCCGTCAGTCTAAGACGGCGATGTTCCATCCAACTCTCCACCCTCTCCAGGACTTCACTGGCCTTGTCTTCAAGTTCGTCCTTCACTCGCTCAGATAGTTAGCCACCGCCCGTCTAATATATTCCGACATATATTTGGCGCCCACTAGCTGTCGTATCGCCTCTACTTTGCAAGGTTAAACGCATGCTTGATATTGAGCGACGTCAGTGGTCAGACTCCCTGCTTTCCTCATGTCTTTTGCCGTTATTCAGCTGCGTTTTCCAGTATTTTCTCAATCGCCGACAATGCGGATCATCTCTTATGAAAGCCGTATTTGTGGTTTGCCAGTCGGCCAAGTTCTTGTTCCCCCTGCCCCAACCTGTATCAAAGGCTGTAAAGTATCTTCCTAGCGGTATACGTTTTCGCCTAGTCCTAGCTTTTTAAGAATTCCCAGAAATTCAGTCCTAAACTTTTATTTGGTGACAGCTGAAAACAAACGCACCATCTATAGCTAGCTTTTCATAGCACTCTGCGTTTTTTACTTCCTCGAGCGACTGCTGGCATTTTGCTAACGCCACAATTGACTTACTAATTAAGCTCGCGCTAATGTTCGGGGCGGCCACAGTTGCCTTAGTAATGTAATGAGCGGCGCTACAACTCTACACGTTAATTTAGAGGAATTTCGTTGTCATGCTCCTTGCACTCTATATTGGGTCTTGCTTTTTCCCCAACTGCCCTAAACTGATCTAAGCCGTCGTTCCCACCTGGTTTCTCCGAGTTGACTTGGAGGTCAATGATGGAATTTGCCTCCATCTCCTCTGCGGTAACTTCCGTCAGCGCCACTGCCATCTTATAAAATGTGTCACACGTTGTTTTCTTGGTTTAGTCTCCGCCTATTCTGAGGCCTTCGTCACTGTTATCGTAAGCAACGGTTTAAATTGCATGGTCTTCGAAACTGCCATTCTGAACTTTCTAGCTTCTTTGTATACAGAGCAAGCTATCGAGTTTGCCGGGTGGGTCTCGGCCTTGCATTATAGATTTTTCTCTTTGAAATATGTTCCTGTGTTACGTTTCACCTTATGTTTGCTCGGTTGTTATTACGCGTTTGCTACAGAATGTTATTACTTTCATCATATAAAAACAACAACAACAGCAAGCGAACCAAATATAAATTCGCTGGCTGCTGCAGCAGTAGCTCCAACATTAGACACCTGGATAAGCGGGATCTGGCTTCTCAAACAACGGAATGCCACCTGCTGTGCGCAATGCCGCCGCATGCACGCTAACAAGCATCGTCGTGCAGACATCGATGGCGCTGCAGCGTGGACTCTCAGCCCAGCCGAGATCCATCCTGACCCGTCAAGTCCGTTCTTCAACCGACCACTCCTCGGTTGAAGACGACGAACGTGCTTGACATGCTGGGTAGTGACGGGCGCTGTCACATCCCGGGACAAGGTAGCGCCACGTTATGCGAGGTGATCGCAAGCGTACGTCTTCATATCGTGTACGATGTCGACATACATAATACAAAACCCACGGATTAGCTGGGTGGCCTGAAAGCGGTCCGCAAATCAACAACGTCACGGTGACCGTTTGTTCTATTTCGGTAGAAACCGGTGGTCCAGACAGAGACTGTGGTGCGAATCGCGAGTCTGTTAACGCTAATGTGGCGGCTCAATGTAAGGAATCGGCTCTGTTGATGCCGATAGCACCAACAAGGCAGTCACATATACACTTACATATAGGGTGTGGGAAGAGTCATTCAACATTTTAATATAAAGAAAGTATAAAAAATGACAAGGTAGACTAGGTGCGATCAAAGTTCGAGTTTTATTAAAGAGTACCTCACGAGCCGTCTAGATGGCCGCTCCGGGACATTTCGGCAATGTTCTTAATGACATAACTTAAGCATTTTTTAAATTTCCCAACGAATATTTCGTCTTAGATCGTCGACCGTAGCGGGCTTAGTTGCTCTGTAAAAAGCCCGCCAGGAGCGTCAAGACACCCAACGAAGTGGCCACTGCTGCTGGAACACTAGAACATCATGCGCTCACCTACTTTATTTAACCATATTCATCTTCATAGTACAGCTGGTGAAAGGGTATAGACCAACGGTGTTTACAAACACCTTGCCGTCAGTGCCGGCATTTTGGTATGGCGGCAGAATTACAAACAAATTCCCAAGTGACTCTTGCCGCATGGAGACGGATCGGCATACTGCAGTACTTTAAGTTTTGCCGCCAGACCAAAATCACTAGGACAATTCGGTTTGCTTTGCATAGAAACGCCAGCGTCGTTAAACACAGGTTAAGTTAAGGACGAAAACATTTGTTTAAAAGTGGTGGAAATAATACAACTGCTTATAATGATCAAGAAGTGTCCCAAAACACTCGAGACCAAAGCCTTAACCTCCAAGTGGTGCTTATATATAGAAGGTCGACTGAATAAATTATTCAGAGCAGATTCAACACCAAGGTTTCCTTGATTGTTTTTCGTTCGACCACAAGGGAATCATCTTCGAAATTTGTTTGCCATCTGATATTGCGGTCAATAGGAAATACTACCGAATTTTGAAGACAATTGCGCAAGACCGTCCGACGCAAGAGTTGAGAGCAACTCAACTCGATCTCAAAAGACGCGTTTAAAAATGCTTCGAAGGATCGGAAAGAAGGTGGAACAAGTGCATTTCGTCGAGTAGGAGCTACTTTGAACGGACTGCACAGTTTGGAAAATTAAATAAATAATATTTTTTATAAACAAGCATCAACATTTTTCGATCTGCCCTTGTAGATATATATAAATATATACATATATTGGGTGGCCCTAGGCCCCTCGCAACCACGCTAATTTCCCAGGTTGGCGACGCTTTACAGCAGGCTACGATGGACAAGAGGGCGGGCACTTTCTTCTGCCAACGGCTTTCCCTAGAGATTTAGAGAGGTAACGCGATTTCGGTGCTCGGAACTATGAAAGACTGGATGGACCCGCGTCTTCGCGTCAGGGGTCGGGCAAGACTCCCACTCGGACACGAGTGATAGATGAGGAGTGAGCCATCGGTGCCGTGGATTTGAACATTCACATGTATATATTAAATTCCTAAATGTGTACTTAGTCCTAAATATATATATATATATATATATATATATATATATATATATATATATATATATAAATATATATATATATAATATATATATATATATATATATATATATATATATCCTTTCCGTGCTAACGTACCCTGCTAAAAACTGCCTCCGCTGATGACTCGAGTGTGTGACCAAATTGAGGTTCGTTACCACTAACCATACAGTGCTCAAGAGGCATGGGCTACTACTGAACTGCCTACAAACACATAGCACAGTTTCGGTCTATCTTTGCTTTATACATTGTCGTCGGGGCAAAAAGCAGACACAAAAGATAGCAAAGAAGATAGTGAGAACAAAATAAGGAAGAAAAATAAGACAATTTAAAAAACAAATCATCTTGGAGTCAACACGGGCCTAGAGAGTGATTGTGAAAAAATTACAGAAAAAGAATGATGCTGAAGGCACTCGGTAAGCCCGGTGCCTTTGCCCCGGTTGCGGCATCCCCAAAAACGCTAACAAAGGGTCGCAGAAAAATTGCAGCGTTCACTAGCGCAAAAACTTCTTTTTCCATGGCGTCCGTTGTCCAGCGTTCATGAATAATATTTTCTCTCTGACTGCCTTGGCTATGAGGATAACTGCAGTATTTTGTTTTGGGTTACGGATACGCGGCTCGCTGGTCTTCGCAGTCATATATATATAAGTATTCAGTGTATTCACTATTGGTAGTTACAAGTAATCAACATATCTTATATTTCAGGGTTCCAACTAAGCAGGTAATTCACATGTTTCTGCAGCGATTCTGCGTGGATTGACGGGAATCGTGTTACGTGGTCGCGGTTGATGTTACATTCTCTACAAATTTCGCACACACATTCATCAATTTCATAACACGTTTGATTCAGACGCATATAATGGTAATAAGCATGCCAGGTTGGTGGTAGCCATGCTACGTTGTTGCGCAGTTGTATTTATAGGGTCCATCGTACAAAACGATGCGAAAGCAGTTCCGTGAACGTCAATTGTTGGCTAAGGGTCAGTGCCGTTTACCTTTATATGGCAATCAGCTATGGCATATGCTCCTCCGCGACCGAAACGTAGGACCTTAGATTTTTTTATATTTATTCTCAGTGGGTTCTTATCACACCACTTTGCCGATTCACTAAGATATAATTTCACATATAGAAACCGGCTTACAGAGTCTCCCTGGGCGACGCCGGCTCACTTTATTATAGGGCCTCTGACGTAATGGTCGCCGTTCTTAAGAAAGATGCAGGTATGGTCCAACATATATATGTTTGAGGTTATACACCAAAGCCTTAATAGCGTATCTGCTGTGTATGACTTGCAAATGTTTTCAAACAATTCCGTCGGCAGTTCACCGATTGTGCACTCGTAGAGCCTCGAGGCGGGAGACGACGGGCGTGATTGAGAACAGGGAGAGCCAGGCCGTATCCACGTTTCCCCCTGTAGCTAAGCACAAAATCTCGGAGAACTTTTCGGTTAGTTGTCTACATACTGATCTTGACAAGGTGTGAACCAGTCGCCAGCAGCGAGTAACATTTGGAATAACACTAACTAACCTATCTGAAGTAAACCCAGAGTTTAAGAACTGTGACTTGTTTTTCCTTGTTACGGGCCACCTCTCCGTTCTTGGCGGTTATGTGACGACGCAGGCCTCAAGTCAAGTTGAGCAGGGAGCTCTGCCGGAGTTTGACTGCCGGGACCGCGGGCGGACAAAACCGTGATAAGGTCTGTTGTATGCGTGATGCGCCATTAAAAAACGAGCCCTTTTAACTTGCAGCACCCTCTCCAGAGACCCCAACACCACGAATAACTCGGATCTTCGGATCTTATGTCCTGCAGAAGATCAACTATCCCCCGACGAACTCGTGTCACCGGTCGGACAGGACTTGCTGGTCCTAGCGGCCCTTTTCGGGCGGCGGGGGCAGTCCTGCCCACGTATTATAACCCTTTGGTCTAGACTTATAGGGTAAAACGACTTGAGGGTCCCCGCTGCTCGCAAAGTCCTTTTGATTACGACTGCATAGGTGAGGCATCATCCTGTTTTTTCATGCAGGTAAGTCAGCCGCGCACAGAAAGCGAAAATTTCTCCAAAGCCTCTTCCCATGCGTGTCAAGCACGTCAAGCAGATCCTTGCTTACCGGGTGAGATCTAATGCCCAGAAAGACGGACACTGATGACTGCCGAGAAAAACTTGCAAACGTATTTGCCGACGTCATTCCAGACTGTAGGTGTAAGCCTATTATTATTATACATATAAGATTATATTTTATATATATATATATATATATATATATATATATATAAGATTAAGGACTGATAAGGTGCCGTTCTTGTAGTTGCTGTTGGTGCAGTACGTTCAATTTGTTGGTGGTCCGTCAGTGGGTAGCGTACCCTACATTGAGACCGTTAGTCGTCGTCGTAAAACTAGAAATATAAAAACCCCGTTATTTGCTGTTGCAAGGCTGTGATTGCGCAGCGTCAGATCAGGCTTGCGTCAGATCGGGTTGGCGAGCGCCGCGATTTGGGACGGCGGGGAATCACTTGTTAGGAGAGTTAGCAGCGGCTGGGCAGCCGAGCAGCCTAGCCGGCCGATGGCGGTCTTTCAGCTATCATCTGTTAATGTGTTGGCTGCGTTACCTCGCGTGAATTATTGATCAATCGACCAACCCTGTCGTTCTGCGCCGATCGTTCTGCGGCGGCCGCTTTCTGGCCGGAGCATTCGTTTGACCATCAAACACATACACAGTCTTCGCAGGCACTCCTGCAAAGAGCCGCCCCAATCCCCAATCTCCGACCGAGGGCCGGCGGCGGCGGCGACGACGATAGCCGTCGACGATCAAACGCTCCATTCGTTTTCTTAACGAGCCGACTAACATCAGGCTGTTGCAGCGGACAGCGTGCAAAATGTACGACGCTATTCGCTCTTGACGTCGTCATTTCGTTTCGACCTATTTGAAACAGACTCATCAGATGCTTGGCTAGTCATTGTCATGTCATTGTTATAGTAGTAGTAATAGTAGAAGAAACATTATTAGTCGATCCCGGTGGCGTGGTGGATTCAGTCTGCGCATCGCAACCGGAGGAGACACATAGGTGCGCGGATTCGAGCTCCACCGTTGCACATTTGTATTTATGGGGGTCCGTCTATGAAGCAATGTGAAAAACAGTTTCGTGGACGTTAAATCTTGGCTGAGAGTCAGCCCGAAAACTTTACTTCACTTTAGAAGATTTTGTCATCGGAGTGAACTAGCTAAAGCGCAGCTAACCTAAACCAGATTTAAACGTTGTTTCGCTTTGTTAATACATTGACTTGTATCTATCTATCTATCTATTTATCAATATATTGAGCTCACAGATTAGAGGCGGCCGCGTAACGTAAAAAAAGCCTTCCATACATGATTGAGCATTAACGCCGCTTCGACTATTCCAAAACATCTTCCTGCTATCCTGAATTAGAAGACATGTGAGGGACATAGATACTTTGTGTGCTTCTCTTGCAAATATATGCCATCCTCGTTAACGCGGACAAGGTCAACACGAGAGTTCATACTGACACCTAGACTTAAAGGCTCCGCGGGTCAATGAAACGACGCACCAACGCCTATTTATCTCAGTACACAGCAGCGCAGCTTCTCTCGAGCGTCCCCTTCTACAGACGATAGGTTTAAAGGAGAGCTACTACCGTGAACGGTCGTTCTTCCCACCATTGGCCAACGGCTCACTGCATCGTCTGCACGGTGCCGGGCTACAGGGCGGGTGGTACGGGCTGCCCAGACTACAAAGCTTAGGTACTTCAAGTTAACTTAAACCGTTGCCGAGGCAGCTTCCAGCCAACTTAAACCGTTATCAAGGCAGCTTTAAGTTACCTTCAACCGTTGCCAGGGCAGCTTCAAGTTAACCTAAACCGTCGCCAAGGCAGGTTCAAGTTAACTTAAACCGTTGCCGAACAGAGCATGACGTTTTCGAGACTTACGTGCTGCAGGGACAAATTGCTCTATATATCTTATCTGAACCCAGCAGAACACTGGCTAGTAGACAAAAGGCGTACGTTACTGATGGTAATCGGGTCGCCGCTTTGTGGTAGACGGGCCAGGACCATGTCCTCACTATTAGCCAAAGATAAATGGGCTTACATGGGTAGAACTTGGCAACTCTCCTTTAGTACTTTATAGCTGCTACATCTTGCCAAATAGGCCACTAGAGGTTTTTAATTCTTAATTGACCTTACGGTCTCTATCATGAAACACGCTAGAAAGCCCCTGATAGCGGCAGGGGATTTTAACTCGCCCAGTTTGGCCTGGGAGAACTTTCTCTCCTGGACTGGATGGCCTAGCATAGCCTTGATCTGTGCAATGAGCCCAACGACCCAACAGTTGTGTCACAAATGTCTAGATATCTAGAGCATATACCTACCAACGAAGGGGTGCAACGTTTTCTGATTTCATGGACAGTACGGACGAGTGAAGAGTCGCTCAGTTATTACCGCTATGTGACAATTTCGGTGGTCTCGCCAACCACGCGCAGTACCGAATAGCCCTGACGACGCACCTGGCAGATGCGGCAAATAAAGTGTGCCTTCTCAAATGGCTATGCTCGACTATATATGGGATATAGAACGGTTAGTACAGACGTTCTATTAGTGCTTGCACATCCGGTGTTGGCGTCTAAGCGCAGCGAACATCAGCAAACCTACTACATGACACAACTTCTGACTGGACAAGACCAGTTTCAAGTGTATATGTGTAGAATAGACAAATCCCCAACAGATACCTGAGTGCACTTCCGAAGAGCCGGATAACGTGGATCACACAGTGGCCAACTGTTCGGCGCTGAGCCACTTCCGCGCCGGCACAAAATACGCAGGGGCTGGTGAGCAGACATCCTCTATTGCCATCAGGATAATACCCAGCCAGTCTAACTAAACATCGGCGGATATGCGTCAATGCATTTTTCACGCCCAAAAAAACAGTTTTCTTTTTTGTTTCCCAATTTTTTTCTTTTGGATTATAAGACCTCAGCAAGTCCTTATAAATTCTTTCGTACTCCAAAACTGGTGGAAATGGCAAACAATGCTGTTGTTCTTAAGTTACTCTGCGGATTCTGTAACATGTCCTTAGATTCAATTTAATTAACTTTCTTTAGAGCAATTCCGAACCAGTGGGGGTGGTTTTTAGTGGGTAGTGCAATTGGATTAGAGTGAGTCATGTATCCCTGCGTTTAGACCCACACTACCCGTCATTATATCGACGGGTGTACGTAAATGCATTTTTCATCCCAAAAAACTCTCTTTAACGAGCCGTTTGTAATGATATGCCACGAATCTGGCGAATATGGTTTCAACCGTTAGGTTTTGCGAACCATGTGTGCTGCTTTAATGCAATATAACCTGCATGCAGGTAGCCAGGACGTGCAACGTACACGTTTCCACGATCATTTTATAGTTTAAGATCTGAACAATAGTGTAAACTTCAGGCACAGACCTGGTTCTACACACATTTTGAATACGTTTACTGTTTCTTACAGACCAGAACTTGCAAAACTTGATTTTGCCGACTTTTGACAAACCGGTGTTAACTATAATAACATGTTTAGTCATGTTTAGTTGTTATTTATATTACACGCACCGAATCTTCGTTTTTGTATATGCCTTGTGTATGTACGTTTGAGTGTGTGACATGCGTTTCTTTGTGTGTATGTGTGTGTGTGTGTTGTACTGTGCTTGCTTAGGAATCCTAATCTTAACTTATTTCCCTGTAGTTTCTTGAATAGGGTGCACATGTGCAGAGTTGTTATTCAAAGCTTCTTTCGTGTGAGTCGTGATAATATCGACCGGAACGGCGTTGTGCCACGGTCGTCATGATGCGTCGATAACAACGTGTTGCCTTGTTGCCATCCTTGTCAAACTATGTATGGTTTGCATCGTGTACTTTCATGTCCAGACGCAACAGCCAGTTCGTCAGTGCTTGACACTCTGCCGTTCTAGTAGGCAGCACGCTTAGCATAGGCCCTTCAACAACTGCTCCCGCTGCTACCTACTTCCACTCCCGCTTCAAGCGTCTATCACTTCTGCCGCTGGCAGGCAAACGGCGGCCTTCTTCTGCCCGATCGTTGTAAAAGGCGTAACGTCCGGTTAAACGAGACGCCCCCTTGGCCCTCTTCCCGCCGACCCCTTACGCCTCACCCACCCCACTATTCCCTGTGGGCAAGAGAACAGCGACACCGATGGACTAGAGGCACCACGTGTGTGTTTCTTTTCTCATGCATCTGAAACAATTTAGAACGTAATTTCCTTTTCCCGACTGCTGTCGTCGATGTCGATAAGGCTAGCTGAGAAGGATTGTACCATATACGAGTTACCAAGGCAGCACCATCACTTCTGCTGCTGCTGCGGCTGCTGCTGCAACTAGCAACTTCACCATACGAACGCAATTTCCTGCCAAATGTGTTGTTGACGTCGTTGCTCCACGTTTCGCTCTTTGTTGTTTATGTGACACGCCAAGGACGACGTCTCGCTGAAGTTTGCCCCGTTACACGTGTCCCCGTTTCTATACTCGACGACGGTGCTCCCTGTGACACACGCACTATGGAGGTGTTATTAACTTGATGAACCAACGTGCCAATTAGTCTGATCAAAAGCCTCAATTGTAGTACATGTTTTAGAACGGTAGAAAGGCCTTTGTTTATTGCTATTTGTGTGCGGACGTGTCTGTCGTATTGCTGCTGTTGCTGCTCTGGTCATTGTTGTTGAATTGCACTATTATTCTGTGCAGCTTAATTAGCAGTAACTCTAGATTAAAAACAGTTTCGAGACGCTTTGTCGAGCCAAATTTGCCAACAAAATTCGATTTTGATAATCTTTGAACGTAATATGTGTTTTGCTTGTGCCCCAAACTTCGATATGGTGCACGCAGTGCTAAATGAATCCATTCACGTTACATTAGACCCTATATTCCATAAAATTTATATATCTATTTTATATATGTATATATATATATATATATATATATATATATATATATACTACCAAAACAAATCGTTTAAGCCATATAACGGGTTGTAATACATTTTAAATAAAAGCAAACATGTTTTGATATTCAGTTGATTGATCAATGTGCTAAACTCGGCCATTTTACCTTAAGCGTTCGCGCTAGCAGGCACACTATGTGTTGGAAAAAACTTTCATTATGTGCAATAGTTAATACCACGCACAGTCCAAAATCACAAAAAAAGGCGCCGTGTATTTTTTTATAAATTTCGAACGTGCTTGCTTTTCTATTTGCTTATTTTAAGCCCGGAGTCCGTCAACCAAAGGTACTTGAACACTTGCTATTCTTATACTGGAGGAGACACATTCAGCGCACAGACTTTATGCCCGCCGTTGCATTTGTATTTATGGGGTGCGTCTTATGAGCAAGGCGATTCCGTGGACGTTAAATGTTGGCCGAGAGATACCCCAAAACGTTTATATTTTTGTTGAACAATTCTTCAAAAGCACGAAGGGGATGCAACGTTAGTATAGATTACCCTCTGTATGATTACACAGTTTGTCGACGTTAAACAAACAAATGCTTATTAGTTTCGATACATTCGGCTTTGACAAAGTGCCGTGCAAAAACGCGTCGTTGCGCCCCAAGGGCCTGTATGTCTTGAATGCTTATTCGATTTAATTTTAAATTTTAGATCACTGAGCAGCCCTTAAAGAATTTACTGGGCGGGCTGAAATTGCGTAACCATATTAAAGGAAAGCGAAGTACAGAAATAACGGTTTGGCAAGACGGTAGAAAGGCGTCTTCAACAAAACAGATTTGTGATTCCAAATACGATTAATATAATAGTAAGTCTGCAAAACAAACATAGTTTTTTTAATAAATCAACAGCGCATTTTATTAGATGTTTGTACGTTATGGCTGTGCATGTTTGCATACTTTTTAAAAACCTAATAAAAAAAATATGCACTTTTTTGTCAGTAATGCGTTAACATGCAACCTTATAGTCGATTAGCACCTAAAACAGCATTGCGTTGACTCCAATGATTTTGCAAGGTGTCACTTAACAGCAGATTGGCTACAACTTTTTCTTCTAGAAAACAATTGAGCCATTAGCAAATTAAAAACACTCACCTGATTAACCTATTTATTCGTGGCAAAATTATCGAGAGTGCGTGGAAGGTTTTGAAGAGATATATGTACGCGCCCGGTTAGACACTTGCTTAGCATTTGTAATGCGATTCTCTCCTTAAATTATTTTTTAATTAACTCCAATGTTGAAGGTATAGGGCCTTTGTCTAAATTGGTATATAGTTTTGTAAAGTGTGCCCCTTCTAACAAATAGACAAATCGCAATAAAGGATGCCCAAGCTTGATGGCTACTCGCCTTTGTTGATTAATTTTTAACGCCTTCGTTGGCTTGGTAGGTTTTTTTCTAGCGTACCCAATCTACAGTTGCAAACCAGTGATGCGCGAAGGTCTTTGTTGCTGGCAGCAGTGAGACAAGCCTGTTGGGCTTACGCTGAAACTGTTTCCGATATTCGAATGCCATTGTGCGCTGTGAACGAGCGCCTGCTATGACGAGATGAAATTTAAAAATGCCTGAACAATGAGTTTATCTTCTTAGCATATTTGCATACATTTTGTGAGATAATTAGAACATTAAGCTGCACATGCAAATGAAGCATGTGTTTACTTCGTTTAATTATATATATATATATATATATATATATATATATATATATACATATATATATATATATATATATCCGTTTAGCCGCACTTAAAAAAAGTGATTAATAAGGTTCGCACCCGCAAATTGAGCTAGAACACGTTTGTCATTATTCTAAATGTGTCCATTATGTGCGGTGAAACAATATTGTTTGGTTTGAGATTGCATCTCTTGTTGAGTTTCTTTAAGTCTCTCCAATTATATTATTTATTTACACAAACGTGGATCTTATATAGGTATAAATGCTGCGTTGACTAGTTTTTTTATGTACGCGGAGAAAGGCAAGTCCGCCGAAAATTGTATAATACTTTTGTTCTCATATATATCATAAAGCCCCTCCGCCGGACGAAGGTAGGCACGTAGCCGAGGTTGGCAAGTGAAGCTAAACCGTGCTCCGGCATCCAATCCTCGAACACGCGCTCTGTCTGCTTTGCGAGCTGCGCTCCGGGCGGTGCACATGGCTATGAAATCTTCAGTCACCATCAGTGAGCATTACGTGTGGCCGTGGATCAATAATAATAATAAGGCAAAGCTGGCTATCGCCGTCAATAAAACTTCTATAATGAAAGCTTTAGGGCCGAGGCAAGTAGGGGTCTCTATAAAAGGAGGCGCGGAAGCAGCCGTTCACGCTGTACGAGCATATATCGAAACAGACGGTCCTGTGCGGGTTCTAGTCAAGCTAGACTTTAGCAACGCTTTTAACACAATACGACGCGACGTAATAATAGAAGAAGTAAGACTTCACGTACCAGAACTCCTGCCGCTAGTATGGCAAAGCTACAGGGATCCATCACTTCTATTCTGGTGTGACAAAAAACCACTTAAATCAACAAATGGAGTGCAACAAGGAGATCCACTGGGCTCCGCCCTGTTTAGCCTAGGAATCTCCAGTTTAGTGGCACAAATGAGAAGCCCGCTAAACATCTGGTACCTGGATGATGGTACATTAGGAGGGCCGGCAGAAGTGGTGGCCGCTGACTTACTCAAGGTTTTGCAGTTTGCGAGTGAAGGGGGGACAGTTCTTAATCTTTCCAAATGCGAAGTAATAACGGTTGGGGCGGACACTAAAGAACGAGACGAAGCATACAAAACAATTGCTGCCGTTTTACCAGGCTGCAGGCGAGTTAACCCGGTCGAGTTAGAGATTGTTGGGGCTCCGCTTAGTCCACAAAGTATTTTCAAGACCTTAGGAGATAAACGCCGCGCGTTGCTACAGACGCGACCTCGTCTGTTGGCTATGCACTCACAAGCTGCACTATGCCTTTGGAGGTATAATTTAGGTTCCCCTAAATTCAACTACACACTACGCACTTCACCGACAAGCCAATGTCCCGACGCCCTGCAATCGTATGACGACTCTACGAGGGACATATTAAGCGAAGTTCTCAACATTGACTTTACGGACAGTACGTGGCGAAGAGCAAGTCTCCTCATAAGAGAAGGTGGACTGGGTATTCGATCAGCAACCGAATTGGCCCCCATATGTTACGCAGCGTCATTAATAGAATTCGGCCAGTTGGCTGAGACGCTAGTTGACCCGAGTGCTCACCACCGGTTGTACATAGCTAAGCAGAAGGCAGAGTCACTGGTCAAACTGAGATTGGATCCAGGCCCTTGGGAAAAACATACGCGCAGACACACGCAAAGAGTGCTCGACAACTACAGATGCAAAGTCATAACCCGTGAGATCATCGAAAGCCTTGAGTCTCCCACAGAGAAAGCGGTCTTCTTGGCCGCACGAGACACCTTCAGCGGCGGATTTCTCAGGGCTCTTCCGTCACCGCAGCTCGGCACCATGCTGGACAACATCTCATCCCGCGTGGTGTCGGCTCTAAGAATCGGCGGGCAAATATGCGAACCTCACATTTGTAAGGCCTGTGGAAAACCAGTGGAGAAGGATGGCCTCCACCCATTGAGCTGCATCAAGAGCGAAGGTCGGGCCCCTAGGCACACCGAACTAAACTCAATAATTCAAAGAGCTCTCCGGAAAGCGGGAATACCTAGCATGCTGGAACCCAGACTAGGACTACATGACGATAAAAGGCCTGACGGTGTGACCATTGCGCCGTGGGAATAAGGCAAATGCCTGGTTTGGGATGCGACAGTATCCTGCACGGCCGCACCGTCTTATTTATGCCACAGCGCGACGGAGGTGGGATGGGTTGCCGAACATGCAGAAAAAGAAAAGTGGCGTAAATACACAGAGTTAGAGCATAGATACAATTTCGTGCCGATCGCAATGGAAACATTGGGCCCGGTCAGCAGAAGTACAAGAAAATTTATAAAAGACTTAGGTGATCGAATACGAGCAAACACCGGGGATATACGCGAAGACGAATTTCTGAGGCAGCTGCTTTCACTGGCAGTTTGCAGAGGAAATGCCGCGTCGATATTAGGTGCGATGGGCTGAGAATAGCTAGACGGTAACCATGAAATAACGAGGATACACATTCACACCTCACAATTGTATTGTCCTAACACATAATAATGATAATAAATAATAATAATAATAATAATAATAATAATAATAATAATAATAATAATAATAATAATAATAATAATAATAATAATAATAATAATAATAATAATAATAATATGAATTATTATTATTATTATTATTAGCCAATTATTAGCCATTATTATTGGCGCCAAGGAGTGCGGACGTGTGCATATGGAGCTCCGAGAAAAGACACCTATTTGTTAGTGTGCAGGACGGTAAACCCGGCAAGTGACATACCAGAGTGATGAGTGTAACTCAGTGATCATTTTGGTGTGCTGTTTGTGGCCATGCGACGAAGGAGCCAGCAGCTAAAGACGCTAAGAGGTTCCAACAATGACACGATGAAACAAAACGAAACCACTCACATAACAGTTCGTAGGCTCCGAGCGGCGTGTCGCTGTCATTCAAATTCGAAATCGTAACGGCTGCTCAACCGATATTTTGAGCTTGGAGCGTCTGATCTACTATTCAAAAGAAAAAAAAATCACCGCGCCGACATTTAAAACGCCATTTTTACTTGGCACGGCGAGGCATGTGAAGTGGACAGCCACAGCAAAGCCAGCAACTGCTTAGCTTCAAAGAGGTAGCAGTAATGGCTAATGAGTTTCGATGCCAGTGGTGTTCTATGTGTTTTCCTACAAAGCGGGGTGTCCAGATCCACGCAGGAAGGACTCATAAGAAGAAGATAGCCGAGTCTAGTGGACCAGCAGTGCTCCAACAGGCCGCTACTAGCAGCATCTCACAACCGCTGCCTTCTGCACACGCTCCACAAGCAGAATTCTCTCCTCAACCCGCCAGCCAGCCGCAAGTAAATGGAGGGCCGACACCTGATCATCACCTGCCGTCTTCTTCTCCCCTTTCTCTTCACAAGTTACTCGCCAACGCCAAGATGACACGCAAGGTGCTGCGCAGGATCCCAAAGGGAGCGAGAATTCCTTTGCGCGGACTCTTCCACCGTCTGCTTAAAGACGTCGTGAAAAAGAATGACGAAGCGAGCTGGACTGCGCTGCTTACCCTCGCCCCAAAAGTCCTCCACGTCGACAAGGAAACCCAAGGAGGCCATAGGTTGGCCAGCGTAGTCAAAGAAAAGGTGGCCCTTTTCGGAGCTGCCACTCTCACTTGCATGGAGGCTGAGGGGCGAGGCAAACGTGTATTGACGGATAAAGCTTGCGCCCAGATCGCTGCTCACAAGCTTTCCATGGATTTTAATGTGCGGAGCGCCATTAGAATCTTGTCTTCCGATGACACGATTGCGCCCGTAACAAAGGAGTCGATTGATGAGATGATCGCAAAACACCCTCCAGCTCCCGCAGGGGACGTGGTGCCACCATCCCCTATCGGCTTGCCAGCGGTTGGGTCATGCTCAAGCGAGGATGTTGCCAAGGCACTTCGCACTTTTCCATCCGGTGCGGCGGGAGGCCTCGACGGCCTCACGCCTGACCATCTAAAATGCCTTCTCCCTGCCAACGGAGACCACAACGATGTGCTGGAAACACTCGCTAAGGTATACGACATCATACGTAACGGGCAAGTTCCGGAGACTGTGAGAAACGTCATATATGGAGGGTGGCTTATTGCCCTGAAGAAGAAAACCGGAGGATACCGACCCATAGCCGTTGGCTGCACCTTGCGTAGACTGGCCACAAAGACCCTGCTTCCCCAGGTCAATGTGAAAAACTACCTGCAGCCTCGGCAAATGGGGTACGCCACTCATAATGGTGCAGAAATAATTGCCCACACGGCTCGCACCTTCCTCGAAAACAACGAGAAATGCTGCCTCCTAAAATTAGATTTAAAAAATGCGTAAAAACTTGAACAAACGAGGACAACTTTTGGCAGAGGTTTCCAAGCACGCCCCGGCCCTCTACCCAATGATGCACCAGGCATATAGCAGGCCGACTCCTCTGATGTTCGGTGAAGTTGAAATCAGGTCATCAGCCGGTTGTCAGCAGGGAGACGTAGCGGCTCCTCTTGCGTTTAGCCTGCTGTTGCATCAGTACGTCAAACAGGTGACGTCCAAGGTCCCTCTGTTTTACCTCGACGATGGGACCCTTCTTGACAACGATCCTTCGGCATTACTCAAAGACATCAAGGATCTCAGAGCGTTTGAGCAATGGAGCGGGATGCAGCTTAACCCATCTAAATGCGAGGTATTTCTACAGGGTTTCGAGGACGAAGAGAGACAGCAGGTGATTGCAGAATTTAACAGCAACCTCCCGGGCATCCTTGTAAAGGACCGGTGTGAACTGGACCTGCTGAGTACGGCGGTCTGCCCCGAAATGATCGGCCCGGTACTGGCCGAGAAGGGAGAACAACTCTCCCGACTTTACCAGAGGCTGGGTCATCTCAGTAGACATCAAGCCTACTTTCTGCTTCGGCACGCAATGGGAGTACAAAAGGTCCTGTATGTACTACGGACCTTACCTACCTTCTTTTTGCCGTCAGAAACTTTGGACCTCGACGACCAAGTGAGGAGAGCCTTGGAAAACATCCTTGACCTGACGCTCGATGATAAGGCATGGATGCAGGCAAGCCTATCGGTCCGGCTGGGTGGAATGGGCATTCGCTCGGCCACGGACCTTGCCTTGCCCGCTTTTCTTGCTTCGTCGCATAGCTGCGCCTCTGCAGTGGCCGCTACTACCGGCGGACTCATCAGCCACCAACAAGACGCCATTCGGATCTGGGACGCGCGTCAGTCTGGTCGTCCTTCTGAGGAACAGGTCACTAGGCAGAAGGGGTGGGACCA
This sequence comes from Dermanyssus gallinae, assembly GCA_003439945.1. Lineage (NCBI taxonomy): Eukaryota > Metazoa > Arthropoda > Arachnida > Mesostigmata > Dermanyssidae > Dermanyssus > Dermanyssus gallinae. The sequence goes on from QVRM01004249.1 coordinate 70,804, forward strand.
AATCGCCACTCAGGCTACCCACTTATCTCTTCTGTCGGCCTGTGAATTAGATATAGACGGCATTAGACTGAAAGCGGTTTCATCCGACGCTGCCGGAGCGTGGCTTGACGTGTTTCCGTCCGAGCTAGTCGGCAGTAAGCTGGCTGATGACCACTTCCGTGCCGCCAGTGGCCTCAGACTTGGCATTGCCATGTTTGAGACAGAGGCATGCCCGTGTGGTGGAACGGTGGATGAACGTGGCCTGCACCGACTTAGTTGCACTAAGCTGGCTGGGCTTACGCAGGGCCGCCACGATGCCATTAATGACATCTTCGGGCGCGCTTTTAGACAAGCCGGCTACCGCGTTACACTGGAGCCTGGTGGACTACAGAGCGACGACAAGCGTCGACCAGACGGCCTTACCAGCCGAGACTGGGACCGCAATCGGCCGCTGGCATGGGACGTCACCGTCTCCGACACTTACGCCCTCGGCTATCTAGGGCGCACTAGCCAACGCGGGCGTCGGCAACATTATCCACCAACGGGAGATGCACAAACGGCGCTTATACGCGCATCTCCTTGAGTACCACGTTGTAATAGCTTTCGGCCTCGAGTCATCTGGCGTTTGGGGCAAGGATGCACTCAAACTGACAAAGGAGCTTGGGAAGAAGCTCTTCGAGGCCACAGCGGAGCCAAGATCGACCGCTTTCCTTCGACAGAGAGTGTCATTAGAATTACAGAGAGGCAACGCCAAGATGATGTTGAGTGGTCACCGACACTCAAGCAATAAGAATAATATAAGCAATATTGTAAATATTATATAAGTAATATATTGATAATTGTGATACATGTACATATTAATAAAATAAACCCTTGTTCAAAAAAAAAATATATTATTAGTATTATTATTATTATAAATTACATGTTAAGCAATGTTACAGTTGTGAGGCCTGAACGTATTATTGCAAAGTTTTTTTAAATAATTAGTTTACTCTATGGCGCCTAAAATAGATGCCGCGTTCCCTCTGCAAACGGCCAAGAACAACGCTTGCCTCAAGAATTGACCCTCTCTTCGGTCGCTTGTGACCTCCTGAATTCGCTTACTTAAATCTTTGAGAAATGCTTCGGTTCCCTTCCTGATTGGTCCTAGTGTCTTCATGGCAATAGGCACAAAAATATATGCTGTTTCCAGTCCAGCATATTTAACCCGTTTTCTGGCGTCCGCGTGCTTTGCTACCCACCCCGGCTCAACGGAGCTGTGGTGTTAATAGGAAGCCCCGGTTGTGCACGAAACCGTTACTAAGCTAGGGACTTCCTATGGGACCATAATGCAATGGTCACCCCATCAGGTTTTTCTTCGCCAGCGGACACTAAACCTCTCGGTTCGAGTGTAGATGGTATACCGGCTTTCCTAAGCGATCTTATAATCACACTGTCTATTTCAGCATGTCTGGACGATCTACCGGCGCTCTTCGGGCAACTCAGTGGGTGTAGGCCACTGGAATCTACCATCTCTCCACACAGTTTGCACTGAAACGGCTCGCAGACGCAAGCGCCGATTCTAAGTACTGACATCATGCGGAAAGAGTTGGGATCCAGCATGGTGCCGAGCTGAGGCGAGAGTAAGGCGTTAAGCCAACCCCCACTGAAGTCTTTTTTGCTTTTAAGCTTATCTAGGTTATATTGGCTAGGATATTCTTCTAAAGAGCCCGGGTCTAGCATGGTTCTAATTGTGTCCTGTGCTTTACTGGTTTCATATCTTATTTGTGATCGAACTGCCTCCTCCACTAACGAAGCTGCCACCGGACCAAATTGGACTAGTGAAGCAGCGTAGCAGACAGGAACTAGGTCAGTGGCACTCCTTATTCCCAGACTACCTTCACGTATCGGAAGATTTGCTCTCTGCCAGGTGTGCTCTTCTAATTATTCTGTTTAATATTATTATTATTATTATTATTTTTTTTTTTTTTTTTTTATTATTATTAATTATTTATTATTAAATTATTTATTATTATTATTATTATTATTATTATTATTATTATTATTATTATTATTATTATTATTATTATTATTATTATTATTATTAATATTATTATTATTATTATTATTATTATTATTATTCTAATGGAATGGTCTCTGAAAACTCTTGTTCCGGAGTGAGAGTGATATTACTAAAATCCGTGACACTGGTGTTGTTGGCCAACATAGGAGCACAAAATGTAAAATTGCTTTCGAACATCGTCATGTTCGCGAGAAAATTCAGCTTTCTCTGAAGAAACTATAACCAGCCAGAAGATGCGACACGGTCGTTTAGAAGAGAGTTTGCAAGAAATGAAGTTATCTTATTAGCTTTCACGTCCGGTACCTCAAAATTATAACTCACTAAAATTATCATTCTCAGAGCTCAAAACTAACGCATTCAAGCAATTTCGCATTTGAGGACGATCATTTTGATACAAAATATATGGCAATGCAAAGCGTGAATGCAGCGTGACTAAGATTAAACGCATGGCCGACATGGCCGATTCGACATGGCCGCCGAAAAAATTTTAATTACACGCCAGTACGGCTCGTATTGCCATAGATTATACGCGTGAGAGTGAATGGTCGTATGGTTACGATTTTAAAATATTGAGCGCAAAGGCCAATGAAGAACTTTATGTTTTGCGAAGTCTCTTTCAAACGATCTTGTCGCGTCTTCTGGTCGGCGGTATATGCTCTTGGAAAAAAAATTCGGACAAACACGACAATGTGCTTAGTTTTTGTAAAGAGGACTACCCCCACACGTTATCCATGCACAATATAAATGTATATACATTTGTACACGCAGGTTCTTGGCTTCAGCGCACCCCAGAAGACCTTTCGAATTATTCAAATCTAACAACGAGAGCGGGGCCGTCAGCACCGTTTGCAAAAAAGGTTAAGAAGAAATACCTGGCATGCTTCGACAAAAGTAGCACATGGCCGACGGCCTTATCCACCACCACGCCGGATTGTCGCTATCTTTATTGTTGCAAGTGTTGTTTACTGGGTGAATATATTTGCCCGTTCCATCGCGCACTTCCTTCTTTTATTGTGGCCTGCAGTTATTTTTTGACGCTGTCAGCATTCTTGCATTTTTGGCTATGGCCCAGCTCGTTGAGGGAGTTGACAACGCTCGCCGATATCTATATCGATAGTACCAGCGAGAGAAGAAAGGGCGTGAGATAGCTGCTTCATTGTATGCCCGGCACCCCAGCAAACGTTGTACAATGCGTTTGCCTGTTTGTGTTTGTAATACGAACAAAGATGATAGTGATGACAATCATAGTAAATATTAGTAATACCACGTAACATAACACACCATCAAATCACATAAAATGGGCGTCATTTATCATGGTCATATATGTATTGTTTCCAGTACACGCACTTCTGCAAGAAAACAGTAAGTAGGCAGGCGAGAACACTTTGAATTTGCATGCGTCCACTCGGCCATCCGCTAAACGTTCACAAACTCATGACGGGCCACGGCTTTTGGAGTGATGGATCGCTGGTTCTCTTAGGCTATTGGAACGCACATCAAAAAGTATCCTAGCACTTTACATTAAAGGGCACCTGAACCGCACGTGCTTTGTGAACGTGTCTTGGAAGCTTTTCACTAATTTGCTATTTTTGTTCAGACGGAACTCCCAAACGGGAGAGCAGTGTGTAAGTGTGAAAAGAACAGATTATTTATAAAAGCGAAAGATGTCTCTAGAATGAAACAGCAAACAATGTTGCCAATAAAAAGGCGCAATAATGCCTTCATAGCCTTGGTAATGTGGAAGCTAAAATATACATAAGGCGTAGTGTATACGCCTGGGTCACGTGTATAAAACAGAGTGAGCAAAATGCAGTCCATAATTTTGTAGTCAACTGTGAGAGAAGCATGTTATTTTTTTAGAACAGCATCAACACCACCGAAAGTCGACTGCAACAGAGCATCAAAGTGAGTCAGATAAGAGTCACATGAACAAACACGATAATCAAGTTTTAAGTCATCTGCATACTCAAGGTATTTGACGTTAGGTAGCAGATACTTATTCATGTCTAAAACACAAATTGTACAGAAGGGGGATAAACATCCCACTTGAGACACACCAGGTGGGACGTCCATATCCCGATATATGTCCGACTATGTTTATCAACAACTTTCACTTGAAATGACGACCGCTCAAAAATGCCCTTACCCATTGCACCGTACAGATGTGAGACCTTCTTTGAGCATTTATGAGCATAACCCAACCCTGAGTCATCTCCAAAAGTTTGTAGACTTGTAGATCATTGGGTGGTAGAGCCGTGCTGAGCAAGGTCAAGTCACACATTCTATTTGGGTAGAAATAACACAAACTATTTATAGAACATGAAGAAATGTTTTCAGGTTTAGTCATCAGCTTATGACCTGAGAGGTAAATAGATTAGATTGCTCAGAGAACTCAGCCATACTCAGAGAACATGAGCAAGCCACCTTGATGTGAGATGTTGCATGGGTTATTGGCACCTAAAGTATTTGGATCTGACGCACAAAACAGAGTAAATAAATGTTCAGCGAGAAGCTCAGCTCTTTGTAAGTCAGTAGCGGCCACCGTTGGACCTAATGTGATGGGGGGAAGAAATTCAGTTTCCTTTTGTTAATTATTAGCGTACCTAAAAAAATGCGGGAGCTCCGAGTGTTCGATCTGATAAAATGTAGAGTTGTTTAGACACTTTTACCTAGGTTATTGTTAAGAAGCTGGAGTTTATTTTATAATATAGATTTGTATTGTTATTATTATTATTTTTGAGAACCCAAATAGACATTTAATCACTAGGTTTGCGGTTTATTGGTTTCATCATGCTGTTTGCGAGCTACAGGGATTTCACGAACTGGACGTAACTTGTATTTGTAAACTATGTAAGGTTAAATGTGATAGATATCATGTCGGTCAGTGTGTCAAAATCGATTCGGTACGCCAATTTTTAAACTCAAATATATAGCTAGATGGCAAATTGTGTACGTATGCGATGCATGTTCTTAGCAAAATGCAGACATTGCTTCTCTATATATATTGTAGGCAGTTCACACGGATTGTGTGAAATAAATGAAACCAATATGTTTTCATTATAGGCAATTCTGTACAGTGCATCAAAACTTATCCTTAAGTAATTTCGCTCAGTGTGGAAATAAACTACATTCCACACGTAAAGACACGAGGGAGTTTATTCACTACAATGTTTTGCTATTGGTTATATTGCACTATATTAGTTGTAATTAAATGTCCTTTATACACAGCGAATGCAAACAAAACCTACAAATTGATATAATTACAGGTCACAACAACGGGTTCTTCTACGAGCGCTTACTATATATATATATATCTATATATATATTTATATATAGTTTTCGAGAGCCAAGCTAACCATTCTGCCTATTTATAGAAAAATCATATTTATTTAATCGTCCAAAATATTTCCCTCTTAAAACAGCTCTCGCCCGCTGCAATGCACCTGTGGCGCCTTGTATTACCCACTCTTCCAAGCATTTTTAAACGCGTCTCTCGAAATTGAGTTGAGTTGGTCCTGCGATTTTTTTACATCTCTCCTGTAGTCTTGAAACGTTTTTCTCTTCAATGTTTTTATCCATGGGAACAGAAGAAAGTCGCACGGCGCCAGGTACGGCGAATAGGGTGGTTGCGGAAATGTAGAAATCGAATTCATCATCAAATAATGCGACATCGGTAATGGTGTGTGCGTCGGTGCCTTGTCATCACAGAGGACGCAAGAGTTGTTTGCCCAGAGTTCAGGCCTCTTTTGTCGAATTGGCTCGCGCAATCCTCTTAAAAGTTTGCAGTACTCTTCCATATTGACCGTAGAACCAGTTTGCAAACATTTAGGAAAAAGCTCCTTGGTGTTGCATCTACTCTCTTTGAATTTCCTCGATCGACTTTCTCCTTGGAAGCGCCACTGGGATGACTGGGCCTTGGTCTCGATATCGTAACCATAAACTCATGACATGTCTTGAGTAATCACTCTCTGAAGTCATCCAGTGTCATCGTTTCGGTGGACTGTCTGAAGGTTCAAGTGGGACATTTTCCGAAAGGCGTTGATTTGCTGAAAATTCTTTCAAAAGGGAAAGACAGCAGTAGCTCAGTAGCTTTGAATAGACTTCAAAGCTACAGAGAGCCTGCGAAAGTTATTGCAAGCCTTATCGACGTTCGACTGGGGGTGGAGCTAGTGGAAACGCGATCTCCCTAGGTAGAATACCTCGCAAAAGTCTACATGCTAACATAAAAATCTGCAGAGTGTATACATTTCTACCAAAAGTAAGTTGGGGATCCTAACTTCCCCTACCTGGGTTGTATATAATCCAGATTAAACTTGGGTTTAAACTTTTTTTATTTTTGCGTGTTTAGTTGCGTGTTTTGTGATAAGCTTATTGCGGCAAACTCATGCCGAAGTTAGTGATATCCGGTCAGGATAAGCCACCTGATACGCTGGACATATCACGACTGAGGGCCGCCACCGCCAGTATTGAGAACAATACGACGAAAGCAGACGACATTACGGCACAAGCGGCCGCATTGCCCATGCCTGAGGGTGAGATGGAGTGCACTGCCACCGGCAACGACGACAAGAGTGATGCGTTAGCTGCAAGCGGCGCAGGCAATCTGATATGGCAGGGACAACAGGTGCACCACACGGGCTAGTGGACTCCGAGGGATTCACCAAAGTGGCTTCGCAAAAGAAAACAGCCATCATTTCACGCGAGCAACGACAGCTTAATAAGCTTCGAGGTGACATCGAAGCAGGGACCATCAATTTGTTCAAGGTTACGTTTCGACGACAACCAACTGCCGAGTCGGATAATGTGTTATATTCTGAAGGTTCAATGCTTAAAATCTTTAAGGAGATCTACGCGGTGTTACCAGGCTGCAAAATCGCTGGTAAAACTCAGTCAATTGCGGTCTGGGTAAAAAACTTAAAAAGTGTAATTACGTTACTTCAAGTGTCAAGCCTAGGAGAGTGCCCCGTATTGGCTGCCTGCCGGGCCGTCACCTCATTTACCGCCAGAACTGAGGGAGTTAGACCAATGTTCACCGAAGGCGAGATTGCCGACAAACTGGCAGAACACGGAGTTATCAAAGCACGTCGGCTATATAGTTCGTCCCCTGGCGGGAGAATACCCCTGACAAAGGTAATCCTCAGTTTTTCTTGCCAGCCACCGGTGTCCGTTTTTCTCGGCCATAGATCTCACCCGGTTATCCTGGAGTCGAGTCAAGCAAGTCTGCTTTAAGTGCTTGAAACCCGGACACCTTGCCGACAAGTGTCTGGGAAAAAAGCTCTGCAAGAACTGCGGAGGCCAGGATCACACCGCCGACTCCTGTCGTAGCGCTCCGAGGTGTGAGATTTGCCAGGGACCTCACCAGGCGGAATCTTTCTCATTCACGCGGCTAGCTTACCTGCGTGAAAAACGTAGAATAATGCTCGAGGGCCGCATGCTCCAGCAGGTTAGAGCGGATCACCCCGACGCGGTCTTTGGTGAAGCTGTCTAGTGTCGCTCGGCTTCTGTCCAAGCCTTCTGTCTTCCGAGGTACGGGGTCCCACCTACGCTACTGTAGTCAGGGGGATTTCGCCAGCAGCGGGGGCTGATCCGCAGGGCGTTCTACCAACCCAAAACCCATACCGAAAATTCAGAAGAAGAAGAAACGCAGCTACAGGTTGCCCACGGGCAGGGACACCGCTCCCGCCGTTCGAAAAAGACCCCGAAAACAAGTAAGTCTCGCCAGAGCGCCTATACCGGTTCGTCGCTCTCGGGACTGGCTGACCTTCTGTAGGGACTTATCCCAGGCTTATCTGCCGTGTTGAGGTCTCTAGAGGAAGCGTTGCGACCTCTCATGGGACTGCTTTCCGTGGTGGGCAAGTTAAAAGGTCTCCCCTTGTAATCATAGACCACAACGACAACACGCCTAACCGCAGGCCCGCCAGCCCGCGGTCCACGCAGTCGGACCCCAACAGGGTCTCCTGCCGAACTTGCGGGCTTTCCTTTACACAAAGAGTTCTACGTCGACATATAAGGACCAAGCACGGAAGGGTTGCCTATAACATGAACGACGAGTCACAGCCCTCGAACTCTCGGTTCACCGCAGATGGGTTAATCGGCGTTATTCAAGATGTCAATCGCCGCTAGCGGTTGGTCCGCATTTTGCCAAAATCAGTACGTAGGCAAGTAGCCGAAGAGTTCACCAAGGTCCTGTGCTCAGTCGCAGAGAACAACGGCGACACGGCTTGGCTTTCTCTGTTCTCCTTCGCGCCCGTTGTCCTCCGCCTCCCCGATGGTGGGAAAGATGACTGGTCATTGGCGGTTATCGTCCGGAAGAACCTTTGCGACTTTGCTCAGGGGAGACGGTTTGACGATGGCAGTAGCCCTCCTTAAAACCCACATCCCCTGCAGCGGACGGTTGACACCGTCCGGCTAGCCATTATCAAGCTCTCGAAATGCGACGTTTCTCCGGGGGCCAAGGTATTAATCTCAGAAGACACGCTGGCACAGAAGCCCAGCAAGACGGCTTTGCTGTGGGATAAACACCCCCACCGCCCCTTTACCTCTGTCCTGGCCTAGCCCTCCTCACGTGTCCTTGCCATCCTCACGTGTTTTTGCCATCAACCACATCAGCCGACAACGTTCGGTCTGCCATAAAAACGTTTTCGCAAAGCTCAGCCGGCTTGCGGCTGCCCTGGTCAAAGTCGTTGATCTTCCTCGCAGGGGTTCGCTGCTCTCCGAATGGCAACCGCTCATCTTTGGTGCCCGACTTTTCGCCCTTAAGAAGAAAGATGGCAGCGTAAGTCCCATTGCATGTTTATCTGCAATCCGGAGGCTGGCGGCAAAGATTGGGTATCTTTAAGAACAAGGCAGACATCACACATGCTCTTGGTGTCCATCAGCTTGGGTTTGCGACACCGGGAGGATGCGGAACCGCAGTGCACTCGACTCGGTCCTTCCTGGAGACACGTTCTGAAGCTACCCTTGTGGTCAAGCTTGACTTCAGAAACGCATTTAACAGTATTCGGAGGGACAACTTATTGAGTGCGGTAAAAGCCTATGCCTTGAGTGTGTTCCACCAGGTAGAACTGGCTTATAAAAAGCCTTCTTTTGCCGCATAATGTCATAATGTCGCAAACTAGGGTGCAGCAGGGCGACCCATTGGGACCCCCCCCTGTTCTGCCTGGCTGTCAAGGAGTTGGTCGACTCTCTTGAGTGCCCTCTAAACGGTAGTTGGACGACAGTGTTCTGGGTGGCGCCCCCGATGCGGTACTGAGGGACATCTACCGAGTCATTGAGTTTGCTGAGCGGAGTGACCTGGCCCTAAACCCTGCAAAATGTGAGGTCCATGCAGTAGAAGGTGCTGCTGACTCCGAAGTGCTAGAGGCTTTCCCAGGGTGCAAGACTGTCGGCATGGATTTAGAGTTGCTAGGCGTTCCCCTTTTCCCGCAAGGAGTTCCGGATGTCCTCGCGAGGTGGCTGGTCAAGCAAAAAATGCAATGTCACGCATTCACTTGGTAGGTTTTCACCGAGGTCTTTTTCCTTCTGAGATCATCATTTTCGACCCTTCGTCTCAACCATCTGTTTCGAGGGGCAGACTGTTCGCGAGCTTCAGTAATCCTTGAACGAATCAACGACCGCGTGATGTCTACATTAGAGGCGTTGCTAAACCTCAGCCTACCCGCTCGTGCGCGCCAACAAGATCTAATCCCTGTTTTTTGGGGTGGCCTAGAATTACCTGATGCGACTGTCTTATCGGAGACAGCTCTGGCAGCTTCCTTCCATAGGTATATGCAACAGGCAAGAACCCTTATCGATTCTGTTGCTCCCAGGGACTTAGAAGCTCGATTGGAGACAAGCCACCGCAGAGCAGTTGCCATGTGCGGCCACGAGCTCGCTTAGGCTGGACACCAGAAAGAATGGTCAGCAAGTCTATATGAGCAACGAGTCGAAAACCTCATTGCGGAATGCGCCACGGACGCCGATAAGGCTAGGCTGCGCGCCGTGTTCTCCAAGGGAGTGGGCGCATGGCTCCACGCCATACCCTGTGCTCAGATCGGGACCCTGTTAGATGACGAGTCGGTAAAGATCGCGGTCGGACTTCGTTTAGGGACAGACCTTGTGTACACTCATACCTGCATCTGCGGAGACGTCGTCCAGCCTCCGGGCTGGTCATGCATCGGCTCTCGCCGAGGCAGGCAAGGTTATAAAGTACTAGAACATCGGTTACCCGTACGAGTTTCACCCACTTGCCTTCGATGCCCTAGGCTGGCCGGGTCCGTCTACTCGCAGTTTGCTACAGAAGATTGGGAAGCGGCTAATTCTAGCCAGCGGAGATAAGCGAGCGGGTGATTTCCTCAGACAGCGGATGTGCAACGGGGCAATGCGGCCTCGGTTTGAGAAACCCTCCAAAAATGGCTGGTCCCTACACTGGACCCCCCGTAATAGTACACACGTTCGCAGGGAGCCAAATGTCATGGTCCGACCATGAATGATTAACAATAATAATAAGAATAATGACTGAACTCTGTGTCAACGTCGGAATTTTTTTCTTCTGCAAAGACATGAAGAAAGCGATTTTGGCGAAATAGGCATCGATTATGCCAAAAAAATAATAAATATTTTTATTATATTGGATACAAAATTCAACGGAAACTGTGGCCAGTGTACAAGCAACAACACCAGCGGGCGTCCAGACCAACGGCTTGTCAATTCCGGTGGCGTGGTGCATTCGTCTGCGCCTCGCGACCGAAGGAGACACATAGGTGCGCGGGTTCGAGCCCCACCTTTGCACATTTGTATTTATGGAGGTCCGTCTATGAAGCAATGTAAAAGTTAGTCCCGTGGATATTAAACCCTGACTGAGAGTCCGCTCAGAAAGTATTTTTTTAAACCAACGGCTTGTCAGCTGTTGCACAAAGGACGCAGAGCCTTTTGATACTGTAGCAACAGCAGCAGCAGCAACAACAGCAACAACAACGACAACATTAAGCGAACCAAACGTCAGCTTGTTGCTGACGTGGCGGTGGATGATAGCGCGACAGCAGCAGCAGTGAATCCAACATAATACGTCTAAACCAACAGGTTTCCGGTTGCCGTTTCTCCCACGCTGGGTGACAGTAGCACAACAGAGACAGTGGTATTATTCGTGGCGGCGTGGTCTAGTGGGGGACTAGTGGGGCGCTAGTCGCGGCCGTCATTTACCGGGGTGGTGCCGCCGGTTCGATCCCTGCTGTTGTTGATCGAATTTTCTTTGAGCGATCTCGCTCATTGAGAATAGATGATAAACAACCATACCGCTGCTGAGAGTCAGCGGCAATGCTGCTGTCACAAGGACTGTTGAGGAAACCCTAGATATCTTAACCGATGTCCGGCCCTCGGTGCACTGAAGATATACCTCGGGTTAAGCTCCAATCCCATAAGGGACAACGGCACGCCCACTGCTGCACGCAGTGCCAGCGTCTGTACGCATACAGTACAAGCATCGACACGTGCAGACAGAAAACGTTGATGGCGTTGCGATCGACTCTCATCAATCAGTTCATCTGAAAGTCGTTCCTCTCCGCAACACCCGCCAAGTCCGTTGTTCTGGCCAGTGGGCGGTGACGCGCGCTGTCACGTCTCGGGGCAAGACGGCGGCGCCACGTTATGCAAGGTAATCGCAAACGTGCGTCGTCATATTGCCATATATAACACCTTGACTGACTGACCAGCTCGTCGTGCACTGCACGCCAGGCTGAACGAGTGATCTTGAGAGAGCCCCGCCGGTGTTCATATCGATGAGGTGAGGAGGCGTATGAAACATTAGCCAGATTACTTTAGTTTTTGTTTTAAGCTGACCCCCCTTAGCCAACATTTAGCGTCCACAGATTTGCATCCGCATTGCTTCATAAGGCGGACCTCATAAATACAAATGTGCAACGGTGAAGATCGAACCCGCGCACCTTTGTGTCTCCTTCGATAGCGAGGCGCACGCGAGTAGCCGATCGTTCAGGTAGGCCAACAGGATTCATAAAAAAATACCACCGCGCGGATCGCGACTTTGTTAAGAGTAAGGTGTTGGCTAAATTTAAGGATTCGGTTGTGTTTTATCGTGACTTCTCGTATATCCAGCGCTGTGCCCGGTCTATGAACACCAACGTTGTCTATTACAACCCGCGTCGAATACATTCTATGCCCTATTCAGTCGGGCCGTTCCCCCGCCCCCATTGCCTCTCTGACTAACAACGCAGTAAAATGTTTATATTTTACTGCATACTTAATTGGTAAAGATGGTCGTATACAATAACCTAGCTTATACACAGTCCTAAATAGTATTTATATAGTCATTCATAAATTATATAAGCTTATTCAATTTAGTGCCATCAAATATTACTCAACCACTTAAAATCGCATTTGCAATAAACAACATTAATTTATTTATCAAATTAAAATTCCACTATAGTTCAAGACGCACAGAAGCGGTTCTGAATATTCTTAATATCTATATTCTATAAATAAAATGACGAAGTCACGAAATGAAATAAATGATGAAGAACATTGTTTTCCGCAGCTGCATTATAGCATTATTGCGTTACATGTATGCAACGTATACAATTAACGTATACAAACAGAGCAAGATGGCTTAGTGGCAAAGGTTTTGCCTTGCATTCGAGAAACCTGGGTTCGAGAGCCAGACTGGCCACTCTTAAATTGGTTTTCATAGTTCCCAGTTTATACAAGGCAAATGCCGGAATGAATTAAAAAGCAGCTATGACATGAAAAAGCCGTAAACGGGCTTTAGCCGGTAGCAAAGCGTGACGTCACGACTCCGCTGCAGCTGCGAGACCCGGCTTTATAGACAATGGACTGTTCAGAGACAACCAGTGCAGATCAGCTAGACAGGGAAGGCTTCTACTGGTGAAAGAAAAAGCACCAATAAGAGGGAGTTGGCTGAGTTGAGAGTAGTGGATCGACGAGCAAGAGCCCAGGACAGCAGAATGGATGCCTGGGACCGAGAGCAATACCTCCCAGATACACAGGCGAAAGGCAGCAGAACAACGCAACCGAACGCGAATAGAAAACACCGGCATTATCTCCGAGCAGGAAGTGCAGACGTAGACCTAGGTGAGATAACATTGTGTAAAAACCGTGTTGCCCTCTAAGGCTCTTTGTTTGGAGAGCTTCGGCCGAACAACGGCGGAACAGCTGCGTGGCTGGCTAACCATGCAATTGTCTCTGTAGGAACGTGGTCGGGCTTTTTTGGCTGGGCTGGAACAGAGAATTAGGGAACACGTATAAAAAGACGTATCCTACTACCGGGCGAGTTTATTGCTTCAGTGGGCTTGGCGTGAGTCAGTCGAGCAACCACGGCTGGAGCGCGGATACTCCAGAAGTGTGTGGCGGACATAGGCCTGGCGGTCTACGACCTTGACACGCATACATACATGTAACGTCTATTGGGGTCACCCAAAACGGCTTAATTGACTCACGTTCGTTTTATGTACAAAACAACCCTCCCCCCTTTATGCGAATAAAAACGTTCTCTATTCTTTTCTATAACCCTGTTCTGCTGTCGAATGCTGCCGATCGCCGAGAAATGTAGAATTTCTGCCTAGCTTTTGTTAGATATCGATACTAATTGTCTAGCAACGTAATCAACGTCAATATGTGTTGTATGCGCATCTATTACGCTCGCTGCAGAGCAGGCCTCCGCGGCGGCGATCTTAGCGAATCGGCAAAATCTGTACAGCACTCGCCAAGTCCCAGATTACCGCCCCCTACATCATATTCATATTAGTGATAGCTATTAATGATATATTCTAGGTTTGAAACGCAATCTCTGTGACGTCACCAAAAAGATGACAACGTTGCGGGACGCCTGATCGGTTTCAATAGAGAGCGAGCCACTGTTGTTGTCTTTGTTGCAGCTGCTGCTGGAATTGCTGGTTTATTAAGCTGCTGACGGTTACAGTTGTTGTTATTACTGAGTGTTAATAACTTTAAGCGATCCGCAAGTCTTACAAAAGGTGACCATTGTAAATCAAGGCGTTCGGTGGCGGTGCGATGCTGCGCCATCACAGGCAAGCACATTGACCAGCCTACCTAATCTAATTTCCCTATAAGAAGAATTGAAGGCCTAGAGATCTTGAGTATGCCAGTAATACTTGGCTTGAAAAATAACAGTCCTTCTATATTTCATGACCGCTATGGCGGGGGTTCCTTGGCATGCACATGCATTTTAAGCTAACGCCTGTTTTATATTGGTGTAGTCATCCGACCATCATAATTATACGTAATCCTGTTGACTAATATATGCTTTTATTTTCATCTATATTGCACCTTTTATTAATCATGGTAGATCTAAAATATGCGCTTAGGTGCTAAGTTTGATCATAAGCATTGGTTAGTACGAGAGAGCGTCTGCACAATTAAGGTACGCTTTAGTAGACTTTCGAAGGAAGAAAGCTTCCGTATTTTTATTGACTAGTGCCAGCGTAATATATGAGCACACTAAACTAGCAGCACCAAAGGTATCGGCTTCAGCTAGCTTTATTTTTTTGCGTCAGGTCCTTATGCGTCAATCCTGATTGCTAAATGTCGCGTAGAAATATCCGTATCACGACAGACAGGGATTTTGTGACAGTAAGGACACCCGTTGCGACTGCGTCAAAGCCGGATTCCGAGAGGCGATCTAGTCATTAGTGGGTGTTGCACAACACTAATGATGTAAGATTGCCGCTACGTATGTTTCACCTACAGACCACAACAGAAGATATCCGTTTTGTTACTAGTACAGGGCTATATGTTATGATCTACAGCTGTGCAATCCGGTTGTGTATTTTGGTGCGTATGAGTGATCATATGTGAAGTCTCGTATCGGTGATCTCGGCGTTGGTTTGTTGTATATAAGATCTACCTGGCAGATATCGTCCGCATGCTAGCGGTTAACTTACACCGAGAAATGTCAACAAATTGCCTAGCATTTGCTAAATACCGACATCACTTGACTTGTAAAGTAATAACCGTATATGTGTTTATACAGGTAGATGTGTTTACATGTATTGCGCTCGGCGCAAAGCAGGCTTTAGTGGCGACGATCTCGGTATGGGGCGACCTGTGTAGCAGTCGCCGAGTCCAGATGACCGCACCCTACGCCATATTCATAGGAAGAAGCTTGAGGGTAACTAAAGGTCGCGTACCTCAACTGTTTCGTGCAGGTGAACGCCAGGTGACCGCAATCTACACATTTTCTGCAGGCCTTGCAGTGAAAAGTGCACCTGTCCACGAGATTTCCTACTCGTTGACATCACTTCGGTTGATCGGATTCGAGAACGGTGGAGCGGGTTTTGTATCGTAAGCAGACAGACATGTGTCGGTTGCGGTCAAATGTGGCCTGCAATAACTGCCCAGATCCCGCACCGATTTTGAGCGGCATGTTGGCATCAATTTTATGGCCAGCGATGACGTTGACAAATCGAACACTGTTATCAGAGAGCCTGGAAGAGATCAGAACTCTCTGAGAAATAACCAGAGTGCCTACAAGTGTATGCTGCTTAATGTTCGAATACCTACAAACTCTAGCTGATGCAATTATCACTACGAAAAATCAAAGTCAAATTCTCTTTAGAAGGACGCCAGGGGAGCGGCAGATAATCTGTTTTCAGTGTTGCTGCCTTTTCGTAATAATTATAATACGATAATGATTTTACGGGGGCTACTACAAAACACGATTGCACTCCACCACATCGAACGGCAAAAAACTACTATTGTTAACGTCGCACCTTGTTCCTCCCTTAGGGGTTGTACAAAGGCGGTCTTACTGAGGAGATATCTCGGAGGAGATTATGACGCCTTGGGCGACGCCATCAAGACTGCCGCTAATGAATGGCCCTGCCAGGCTTGCTGGCGGCATTTATCGTTTCCATATTTTCCATGTATAGAAACGATGAGACCGATCGGCGGTGCAGAGATTGACAACGACAGCGACGGAAGGAAAGATGCCAACGACGACAAACATTAAAACGTAAGGTCACACTGTTTGTTATGCAGCAGCAGCAGCTGAAAGAAAATCGAGGGTGCACGAGCGAATGAGTCAAGGGCTAGCGAGGTTTGTCCAAACCAGAACAGAGAAGAAGGGAGGGTGCAAAATAGTATAAGGCTGAATACCAAAGTAAATTGGTGCGAAAAGCGAACAACAGATAATGAGAGACAAAAGAAAATGAGATAATTTTCAAGCAGGCGATGGTTTCTTACACTCATGGAGAGAAGTCAATGTATTTTGCTTAGTGTTTTCTCCTACATCATCTCCGCGACAACAACGACAACGACTACTACCACTACTACTACCACTATGACAAATACTGCATATATGCATGTAAAGTACGTACACGCATGATCAAATGAGGGCAATCAGATTGGTCGATGGCCTCTGCTTGTGCTGCTACCAGTATCTGCTCGTATGAGCGAGCCGACCGACAACAACAACGACAACAACAACAACAATGACAACGACAACAACAACAATGACAACGACAACAACAACAACAATGACAATGACAACAACAACAATGACAACGACAACAACAACAATGACAACGACAACAACAATGACAACGACAACAACAACAGCAACAGCAACAACAACAACAACAGCAACAACAACAATAACAGGCGCAACACTAGCGAGTGAGACAGCACTCACTTTGCTTGAGGGATGCGCATCGTCTGGCGCGTCGTTGCGTCGCGTTCAACGCGCGTATGGGCGAACTGCGCGCGAGGTTGCTGTTCGGATCGGCTCGAACGTCATCGGCCTGCCCGGCTAGAGCGTCGAGTCGCCAATTACGCGCCGTCTGAATTGTCGAATGATTTTCGCAACAATCTCCGCTCCGTGTCACACTTGCACAAACCTCACAGTCTCACTGCCGGTGTTGCAGCAGTGTCTGACAGTCGATTGGATCGGACTAGCCCCCCGCCCCGACTTCTGCTAGACGCATATACATATGTCCCCGCAGCAGATACCCCCCCTCCCTGCGATCAGGACCTGCGAACAGGTTCTCATCGGGATCTCAGCAGCAGCAATGCCCACCTCTGGCCTCTAGCGCACAACCAGAACATGACTCGTTGGCTCACACGCCTAGCTCATAGACTTACTTCAAGTGCTGTCGGTGTTTTTCTGCACGTACTGGCGGCTGGTGCTGCTGATACTACTACTACTACTACTACAACTATAACGACGACTGCTACTGCTTACTACAAGCACCTACCATTAAACATCGGGGGCGGATAGGAAAGTGAGGTGCGGTACCGATTTCCGTTTCTTGGAACGGCTAGTTGGAGGGGCCATTCTATCTAGCTAGTTAGATCGACGTGCTCTTCCAACCCCCGATTGTCCCCTCGGGCGCCAATGGGCAAGCGCGCTCGCTCTCTTCCGGTCATTGAAGCGACGTCGACAGGAATGACAACAGCAACAACAACAATAACAACAGTAATTGCACTTGTCTCGCTACAATCCGCTAGAACGAAAGATTGGTCAAAGGCTACACAAGTTTGGCGTTGGCCTGTAGTAGTTTGCCTGTTACAATGTGCTTTGCAAGTTGCTGTGTAGCGTGGTGACAGACACCTTGTGATAAGCACAGAGTCACAAAACGTAAGATAACCTCCCTAATATATATATATATATATATATGTTGCGGCAAATATATTGGGCATTTTAGATTTGTGTTTCAGCTTGCATAATATTTGGGAGGGTTACAGCACTGAAAATAATCGCCGTTTCAAAAGTATTATTACTACAGTTGTTTTTTTTCTCAAGTTTATATTAGGCTCTCCAGTTGTTGATTTAAAAAAGCGATTTAATCTAGCATAAACTTTTTTTAACACACATATTCATCCAACATGTAGTCAGTACAAAATATGTCTCGGCGCTCGCAAACGACTTAAAGGCCTGTGGCACGGACGCCGAATGCGTAAATTCTTATCAGCCGCGCAGAAGGGATAACACAGTAAACAAAAGCGACAAAGATATATCGCGTATTACTTTACTTATTAGCATCGACAAAACATGCGAATCAAATCTAAAACTTTTTCGGGCCGACTCTCAGCCAACATTTAACGGGTCTACGGGACTGCTTTCGCACTGCTTCGTAAGACGGAACTCCACAAATACAAATGTGCAACGGTGGGGCTCGAACCCGTGCATCTTTGTGTCTTCTCCGGTCGCAAGGCGCACGCGATTGCACCCTTCACGCTACCGGGCTCGAATGCGAATACTCTGTGTAATATGCATCTCTCCTCCACAGTCTGTGCATAAATGCATACCGAAAGCGTACAGATTAAATCGTGATTACTTTCTTTGACGAACGAACTGTGACCGTGTCACACACCGCCAGCACACTTCTTGTCACAAGCAGCACGAGTCCAACAAAATTATTTTGATTTCATTACATATTCTCCGGCATTTGATTTCCACAGATTTGCATAACAGCTTTCCTGCGTCACTTCAGCAGCCTCGCTCTGACGCACTATTGGAGGCGATACCGATTGTACGACTCTCCACACAGCTGGTCGTTACATTCGGTCGTTATTTCGTGAAACCCATTTGATGTACATCTTTCATGAAATCCATGTATCTAACATTTTATGAAAGTCATGTACCCGATAACGAAGTTCCTGCTTTTGCAACGTGAAGCCTTCTAGTAGTTAGGGCTCATGGCTTTAGTCTTATGCAAAAAACGCTAATTACCATCAGCAAACTTATATTCTTACTTAGCAAGGTGATTGTCAAAGGCCTCCGTCCTCGGCGAGACATGAGTCGTTTTGCGGCCATCCACAACGGGGAGTGTCGAGGCCAACAGTTAGACAAGCCGGTTGCGCCTAGTACGGTGGACTATTAGCACTCTTTTTAGAACGCTGGCTTTAATTTTGTTAAGTACTTCTGGTAAGTTCGCTTTGGACAAGTGGGGCCATATGGCCTGTATCCCATAAGCGGCTGTCGCGGATAATTTAAATTAAAACGGCCGAGAGCGACGTCCAACGACAACCGATACGGCTCTGGGACACTATGAAAAGACAAAATGCTTTTGCAAGTTTGTTTCTCAATTTGTGTGGTAAAAATGTAATCTTTACTTTCAGAAGACTACTCCAAGATATGAGAAATGCTGAGCAAGTTCTATTGGTATTGACCTTAAGCAAAACTTCATCGCTTTGAGTTGATGCAAAATTATATATATATATATATATATATATATATATAATCACAAGTTATATATATATATATATATATATATATATATATATATATATATATATATATCAGTGACCTAAAGCGTCTTACTGGAGCCCTGAGATATATATATATATATAACTCATGATTGAATTGAAAGTGTATAAAAAAATTTAATAATCGATAGTAAAAATTGTAAGGCTCGTTGAAGCAAATATTTTTTCCAATGAAACATGGTCTCTAAGAAGTCTTGTTTCGGAATGAGAGTTCAATTACTACAATTTGTGACACTGGTGTTTTTGCCCGACATAGGAGCATCAAATGTGCTGTTGCGAGACAACGAGTCCTCCTAGACAGAAACTAAGCACACCGTCGAGTTATTGAGAAAATTCTGCTTCTTCTGAAGAACATATAAGTCCGGTCGCTTAGAAGATAATTCGAAAAAATTTAAGTTGTTTATTAGCTTTCACGGCAAATACCTCAAAATAGTTACCCTACGACCACTTACAGCACTCAAAACTAACACATTCAGGCAAATGCGCATTTCATAGCGATCAGTTTGGTAACAAATCGTTGTCAATGCGAGCTGTGGTTGCGGAGTAATTACGATTTTTCGGCGAGATGTCCAGATTAAGTGCATGTAAAATGACGGTGTGGCGACGTGCACTATCGCGCTGCGGCTGTCACGCAACACGTCTCCTCGACAGAAACCAGAATATAGAAGCCTCCTAGTTTCTGTTTAGGAGGACTGGTTGTCTCGCAACAGCACATTTTATGCTCCTATGTCGAGCAAAAATACCAGTGTCACAAATGTTTTTCTTTTTTTAATTTATTATTTAGTGTTATGGTTACAGGGAAATAGTGTGTCAAACAAAATGTCACAAATTGTAGTAATTTAACTCTCACTTCGAAACAAGACTTCTTAGAGACCATATTCCATAGAAAAAAACATTTGCTTTAACGAGCTCTACAACTCTTACTATCCATTATTACAAAATTTCCATACACCTTGTATATACAGTTATATATATATATATATATATATATATATATATATATATATATATATATATATATATCAGTGACCTAAAGCGTTTTACTGGAGCCCTGAGAAAGTGACTCGGAGGAAAGTATTAAGATCTTTCGATCCACAGTTAAAATCCTTAAGCTTTTGCAATTATGCAACTACCCCATAGCCACTATTTTAAAATTCATTAGGGGGAAGTTACCTAACTAACTTGTCCTCAGTCTTGGCTGTTAAGGGACTGCTATATGTCATAATTTTATCTCTACTTTTACCCAGGTCATTGCGTGGATTTAGTAGATTTACACGTGTTTACTTCAGCAGAGAATGCTATCAGGCGTGTGGCTATCCTCAGTTGAACTCCAAGCTATTCTAGCCAAGCAACAAGTGACTAAACATGCATTCACTAAACATCTGGTTGAACTAAAAGTTCGACTAGGTGGATACGTTTGCATCGCAACAATTTGCAAATAAATATTCAAGTTGCAACACATCCTTTTCACACAACTTTCAAATATAATGTAATACAACAATTCTTAAAGCTTATTATGTGATACCACTTATGACCCTCAAAAAAATATTTACAAAAAATAACATCATGATATAATAATAATATTATTAATAATAATGTTAATAATAATAATAGTAATAATGTTAATAATAATAATAATAATAATAATAATAATAATAATATAAATAATAATAATAATAATAATAATAATAATAATAATAATAATAATAATAATAATAATAATAATAATAATAATAATAATAATAATAATAATAATAATTGGAATGACTGGGCCGCGTAAGGATTAAGTCATTGGCATCTATCCATCATGTGTGGTATCGGCATCAAACACATAAAACTCGGGACTTATACAACTTGTATCAAAGCGAAACTTATTATCTGTGTATTAGTTTTAAGTTATTTTTTCTAATCACACAGTGAAATACGTCAAGCAACTGCGAGAGTTAATTGGCATGCATGTTTTCGCCACTATTCTTCCTTATATTACGATTTTGTCTAACTTCCAGACGTATTATCTAAACATTTCCGCCTACTACACGAACGGGCGTACTTTTTTCAGAAGGCAGCAAACATAAACCAAACACAGTTATTCAAAATTTAAATTCCCTGCTTAATATTCATGTGACAATACTAAGGGACAATTTTTCACTTCGGAACGAGACCCCATTTACTTAGCAAGACACATTTATGCTGCGCAGTGTATATATCTTGAATCAGAAGCCGCTGTTTTTCAAACAGTCCAGCTTGGTAAACACAAAGAAAACGAGAAAACCCTAAATCGATACAAATATTGCCATTGGTTATAACATTTATTGAACATAAACGCGAGAAGCACGGAATCTCTGCTCGAAGCGGTTTACAGAGCAAGAGACATGAAGGGGAACGTCAAAGGTCAGTCACATATAAGGTGGTGTTTGGAAATCAACGTTTAAAAGTTCGCGAACGCATAATACATATGGCGTATATGACAACCGCGTCCCGTCGGGGCCATTACGACGACAGCGCGCGCCGGACGGACCAGTACCGGGCCGAACAAAATCATTCACTGAAGTCAGATCCCACAAACGATTAGCGCACCGGTGGCACAGAACGTCGAGGTAATTGTCTGCCTGCTCATCTCGCTAGACAGCAACCCTACCCCATCGGGCTCAGTCGCAACGTGATGGTTCGCAAAACAGTTCCAGCTCTCATAACGAGAAAGTGGCCTGCACCTTAGGTAAGCTTGAATGAAGCTTAGGCAAAGCAGGGTCGTTCTCGATGGCACGAACTATTCTTTCTGCGCGTACCTAGAGCCAGCTAACCTTTTCGGATATTTGCAGTGTCCGTATGTATTAAAAAAGCAGCATATAGACGGCGAACGCTGCATGAGAAAGTCGGTCTTTCGAGGCGAGTGGTAGTTTTGTGGTGAATATTTTTGGCTAATAATAATAATAATTTGTGGCTTAAGGTAACATCAGCAAAACAATTTGTGGCCGACAAAAGGTGAGCCTGTGAGATGTTGTTTGTTGAACATAGATCGTTGCTAATCTCTACAAAACCACAATAATCCACAATACGTTTTCTCGTTAGAAGAAATGTTTTGTGCACCGAAATTTTGTCTCTCTCGTGAGTTAGCTTAGCTGTGACGACCTGTAAAAAAACAATAAAAAAAAGCATTATTTGCCACACCGATGAAAATGTCGATTGATACCTGCCAAAAAAGACTAATTTGATTTATTAAGATTTGCTAGAATTCAAGTTAAACAGGGTTGATTCCAAATCCCGAACCACTGCCGAAATAGTAAAGTGTGTGTGTATATATATATATATATATATATATATATATATATATATATATACACGATACGATTCATACTGGTGCCAAGAGCCGCTAATTTGGCTCATTAGCAAAGCAAATATCCCCGGTTTCTCGTACGCACTCGTCAACAAACGAGCAGATCCTTGCAATGTAGTGCAATGGAAGTGGCGCGCGCTGAATTACGCATGTACTCGTAGCTGTTCACCAACGATGAACACACGATACATATATAGCCCGATTTGACGATAGATTTGTGAACCACTGTCGCGGTCTGCCCGAAGCCGACGCTGCGGAGTTTGCCCCTCCTCACCCCGTCGGAATGTTTAGTCGCCTAAACGTAAACCTTATTGAATCCGTGAGGTCTGTTAGATCTACCTGGACATACCTGCAGTGTAAACAAACTTTTCTGTGGCTGTATAGACGCCAAATCGAGTCAGCAAATATGATACCGGTTTCTCGTCGTTCATTTTTGTTGACCCATTTAACGACTACTTCGCCTTTGAGTTTTTTTTTCTGACATTCTCTTGCTCTCCCGTCAACCGTCCGGCTCGCACTGTTGCAAATACTTGTGAAACTCGTTGTGACGAAGATGCTTGACTGCGGAATGCGTCTGTGTGCTTTCTGAAGCTAGAGGATAGCGCTCTGCTCAACGATCGATGGGCTAAAGTGACGTTAAAGCCATACGCGACGACCAAACGATCGTTGAGCACGTCTCTAACGTCGGGCGTTCTTCGTGTCACTCTACGTTTGAATGTGACGTTCATCTCAATCATGACGATCTTCACCAATCTGCTTTCTCTGCACATCGCCAGGTGCAAATACCGCCGCTTAGACAAAGACATAAGCCAAAATTAGCGTGCCTTCATCTCTCTCTCCCTCTCGCTCTATATATATATATATATATATATAACTTAAGACATACTTACGCGCTACCACCATTTTTACAACAAACGGTAAAATGGCATTTGCCCTGCTGGTGTTTGGTGTCATCATGCTCGCCAGAACCTATAGATCACATTTGACGCAACCACAACGGTGGAAGCGCATATTCTAGGCTTGGCGCCATTAGAGCGAAGTGTGACAGTGATAAAATCGTTTCGTGTCGACAGGAGCGTGGACGAAATCATTTCCTTCTTCAGCTATCCGAGACGCACTGTGTATGCCATTGCCCAAAAGTACAACGACGCACAGAAGTTCGAAGCAGCTTTGAAAGTGCAAAAGCTGATTTCTATTGATCCCAGAACTTTGCTAAGAAAACACGCGGATCTTCTACGTGAGTGCAGGCACAATGCTTTGGTTTGCAAATGAGGATTTGCACTACGCTTCGTATGCATGAAACGTTTGACAAATGTTATCTGACGAGACTAAAACTACCAGAGTATCTCGCTTTGCGTGGCCCCTGTGTTCACTCAAGTAAGGCTGCCGGGCGCCTTCGATTCCTCTTCAGATGCATTTTTTACGGTTGACGCTAAATTGAACAAAATAAATAACCGATGGCTTGCCTACTGCCTTGAAGAAGTGCCTGTGATAGGAACGACCAAGCTAGTGTTAAGTGTGGTGTTAAATGAGAGGGATCCCGTGCTCCCGTTCACATGAGCCATTCGGCGCGCCGTTGGTTAGACGACAATTTAAACATGTTCTTGTTGAAACACTTTTAGCCACCAAACACTCCATATTTTAATCCTCTGTTTTTTTTTGTTGAGCGAGGCTTTACAAGCCGTTTTCCCACCCTAATGCTTGATCACTGCGCACTGCCGTTTTGTCAGCATTTAAGGGATTATGCCGCCACGCGGTGCAACGGGCCTACGCGCAGTTTCGGCCTTGCCTTGAAGCGGTTATGGAAGCAACTGCAGCAAATACGTTGAATAAGTAGACGCGCAAAAAATTGCGAACGCAACGAGTTTAAGCTCATCTTAGGTGTCCTAATAGCAAACATATGATGATTGTACTGAAGACCATAGTCTTTTAGCTGGCGCATGAGGCGGCCGTATCTCTCTCTCTCCTTTCTCTCTCTCTCTATATATATATAAGCTTCGCCTAGAATATAAACACCTCCCCGCCTATGTTGTTTACGCTGCAATTATTTTTCTATCAGCTTTGCAAATTAAGAGTAAAACCGTTATTTGTGACTCTAAATAATACGTTGTAAATACATAAATGCGCCCCTGGGCTGCCTTTAAGTACCAAACGGATTCATTGCAGTTGCTACGACGCAGCGATAGCTTATTCAATTTGCATTACTTTTTAAACTAATATTGTATCTAACAGATTGGGTTATGTAGGCAAAGTGTCTTAGACAATACCTGTTCTATAATATATTAAAATAGATCCCGTAATCAAATATCTTCTCTACCATATGAATGCGCTACTACTCAGTTGTCTTGCTGACATCCGATATAAAACTTGTAGCATCCCGTGGCAAAGCTAGAGCTCACCTCCGTTTCTTGCGGCATACAAACTTGGCACGTATGCAAACTTCTCAAAGTATAAAATATTCAGTGTAATTATTAAATAAAAGCAAGCAAGACCCGGTTGTTTTTTACCACTTAGTTGCCACTTGTGTTCACTTCAAATGGACACACAATATATGGCCAGGATACTGTAACTCAATTTAGTCAGTATTTGTGTAATGAGACAACATCCGAGCCTGCATGTTTTGCGTTTTTTTTTCTCGCGTATCCGTGTGCCATCTTTATTATTATTTATTATTGAGAGTAAAATTATGGTTGAACATTCTCATTTTTTAGACGTATTTGCTTCACCCTCTGCATATTCCCTCCTCTCTACCTGACGGCTGACAGCAAATCTAGTGTGTCTGTTTGAACTTTCTTTTCAATAATGATAATACTAATAATAACCGTGACTGATGCGGGGCACAATTTCGAAGACAGATAATGTCTTTAGCTCTCCACCGAGGTTATGCAGCTTTTATAGGCTAAACTACTGTACGATAAAATGGTACCACACAGTTATACATCATAATTGACTTAAAAAGAAAAATATTGTTTTAAGAATAACAGAAATGCGATATTACAAATACGTCTACGCAACAAATATTTATGACAGTACATTTATCAATTATGACTTACTTAATAATTAGGAAATGACTAAAGCAACGGGACTTACCGATAAACAGATCCTCTTACGAGATGGCGCTGTGAGTGTCACCTGCTGTTCGGGGCTTACATCGAGGCCTTATTCAGAGAGCAGTGTAGCGCCCCGACATACCTTATCATTAAAGTATTGGAGCCGCGACACGGAAGAAATCAAAATTAGCAGTAGTACGCGCTGGCAAGACTACCTGCTGCGGTCGCTTGTCAGCTGCAAGTCTAACGACATTGGCGAAGGGTTCGCCGCCCAGATGCACAGGTACGCCTTCTGACCTGCTACTGATGTCAGATCCCGGGTCATAGAACACGCGAGTGCAAGAAGATCGAGGACATTCAAAAGAAGTGCTATAAGTGTGGGACTCTTTTTTCTGAGGGACTGCCTGGCCCCAAAGGCCATATATTGTATTTGCAGTACGCTGGGCCGCCGGGCAGATAGTTAGGCTTGCCTTAACGACAAGCAACGGATATAGCGGCCGCAAAGGGCCTGAAAAGGTCCAGCTAGGAGTGAAAACAAGGATGCTATGGCATTGCAAACAAACTGGGGGCGGGGGAGATGCCTAGGAAGAGCCTAGAAGAGGAAGGGGGCGTTGGCGTTCCCTTATCAGCCTACTGCACGCGTTGGACAACATATAGAGAACGTCTTCGTCTACCGTTTGATTTAGTGGCTCGAAGTTACCGGAACGCTATCGGAACTTCAGTACTGTCTTTTGACTCGGAGTCCTAAAGAGGGTACTGCAACGGACAGACGAGGAGACCACGAAGACACTTAAAACAAGGAGACTCGTGCTCCTCATTCCCCTCAGTAAGTCAAAAATCCTTTTCATACAAAAAACTAGGTGTAGTTGTGGAAGCAATGAGGAGGAAGTAATTTTCCGTCGGATCATTTCCTCTCACCTGGAAGACCGAGATCTAGTTGCAGGGGAGCGGGAGTACGAGAATACAACTGAAATGCCACAGGATTCAACTTTAAGACCCGTTCTCTTAAACCTCGCACCCTAGGTGTGCATTACAATTGCCAGAACGGCGAGTTATTTAACTGTACAACGCAGGTCCTGGCCGGGCACGGCCAGTTCTAGAACTACATGATAAAGAGTAAACCTTAGTATGAGGAAGTTAATAGTGACACGCGCCGAACGACGTAGATGACACAGTTCTGCACGGCGGGATTTAATGCCGTCAGGAGTCTATAGACTATCAGAGAGGACGTCGACTACATGATGATGCCAGCGGAGGCGTAGAAAGAGGCGACAAAATGATTCGACGATACTTGGCACTTAAAGGGGACTCTGGTGAAAGTTAAGAGTTTGTTGCTCTCGTCAATCTAGATGAACCACACGGTGCTGCATGGGGATGAGGGAAGCAGAGGGAACGATTCCGGAAACAGGGCGAAGACTCCTTTCCCGTTGTTTCGAAGTAATGCCAAAGCAATAGCGGGCCTTAAGGGTGAAGGGGAATGCGGGATTTGTTGGTTTATGAAACCCGCACTAGTCACGCTAGCTGCTCATGACGTAGTGCATCACGTATTCCAGAAACCCTCCCCAAAAAGAGGTTAAAAGTTTTCAGGTGTGTGTACAACTGTCTTCCTCGTCCAACCCAGAGCAGTGCTTCTGTTAGGAAAGGCCTCATAGAACTTTTGGCCACCCTTATGCTGTAGGCAACGACTCCCGAATAGTAAGTGTATCTGACAAATGCTGTTCTCCTCTTTGGCGTCGCAGCGAAATTAGGATAGTTACTACACCCGACGAGGTGCGGCTCGTTTATTCGCATAGAACGACGACCTGGAGGGGTAGAATCTAGAGCCAGCGCCTCCGCCAGCTCCCGAAACAAGCTTGCCCGAAGCGACGGCGCGCTAAACAATGACTGAACAACTAAAGCGAGGAGTACTTTAACGAGCGAAAACGAGAAGGTTTTGCGTCGTTTGAAAAGAAGCTCGCTTGAGTTCCACTAGAATCACGTACCCTCTCGTATCGTCGAGGAGAGAAGCGGATATGATGCGCCATTGAACAACTGGCATTGACGTTGACGGTGCGGGCAAGGTGTGGAAACAGGCGGGAAATGGGCGAGAGAGAGAGCGCAAAATGAAAATAGTGAAAGCCGATGAACTAAAGAGACAGCGCTGAAAATTCAATTGACGGCTGTTGTTGACATTGATACTGCGTCCTTGGCGGGAACAGCCCGAACAACGGGCGGCGAATGGAAATGAGGTTGTTGAATAAGACCTCTAATGAGGCACAAGCGGCGGCGCAGTACGGAAGAACCCGCTCGGCAAAAGCTGCCGAGAACGTCTCCGCGTACGCAGCCCATCCAAGAGCGCGTCCTTAATGGAGTGATCTGGCGCTACGGCGCTAGCACAAATACACGTGTACATTACGGTAAACAAATATGGCGGCAGCCTAACCAACTAACTACGTTAGCACTCCTTTCGTGGCACTTATAAAAAAAGGAGCGTTTACTGGTGAACCTCGATCTTACAACTAAACATTTTACATATGTTTGCATAGTATATTATAAATGCTGTAGAATAGAGATTTTTCACTTGCGTTGTGCATTGATGTATGACTTAAGTATGTATATATGCACTGGCTTATAGCACGCTAGCTGGACATTTGTGCGGTGATCGACCGTATAGATAGATCTATTTGGTGTGCCTCAAGGGTGTCAGCAGTTTATGTACTGTGAATGTTCGTCCTCGCCGGACCGGTCTTTACTTCCGGCAAAAGGTACACTCTTGCAGTGGCTCCCTTTGTCGATCACCTAATATGATTTGCGAGAGAGAGAGAAATACAGTTGCTGTTGCATAAAGACGGCAGACGGGAACTGCGCGTCCCGCGCCTTTTCCAGGAAAAGGCAGCAAAAACGACACGTATTCGCTAGCTTACATATCCAGCCACCAGTCAACAACGTAGCCTAGTCCTCTCACTGGTACTAAGCCTACTTCTCTCCTAGAAAAACATCTACTGATGCGACACGACTACTGGGAGGTTGTTATTTCCACAAGCAGTCTTGTTACCATGGCCAGCTCAGCATTACCTCTATCGAGAAGTAGCGTCGGGCACACTTACTATCAGCCCTAGCACTTAGCCTTAACCAGTAGCAAAGTTCAACAGCGACTTCTATATAAGATTTGGCGGCAGAGAGCTGGGTTGTCATCTACCGGGGTGCTGCCGGTTCGACCCTTGTTGTTGTTGACCGAACTTTATTTGCGAGCTGATCATCGATCCGCTTATGTTACCGCTGAAGGCGTGCCTGATATAGAAAGGGAACATGTATATACTTACTTAAGCATGTTCAGCGATGATAAACAAATGTTAAATCCACCCATCCATCCGTGAATGAATATTTTCCGAGCGAGATGGCTTAGTGGCAAAGCCAGTACGTTGCATTTGAAATGTCGCGGGCTCAAGACCTGAACCGACCACGCTTAAATTTCTATATATATATATAAATATATATATATATATATATATATATATATATATATATATATATATATATATATAGTCTTTTTTGTATCAAGCCTGGCAATAATACAACCACAACGTACGTCACTTGTTGTATATCATTTTTCTGTTTTAAGCGACACTCGCTTGGATTATCCTTGAGAGAGGCTCTAAAGGCTCGATAACGGAACTACAAAGGCTCAGCCTGCTTTTATCACCAAACCTTACAATTTTATTGATTTTGGATCTTAAACAAAAGGATGAGATTT
This sequence comes from Dermanyssus gallinae, assembly GCA_003439945.1. NCBI lineage: Eukaryota > Metazoa > Arthropoda > Arachnida > Mesostigmata > Dermanyssidae > Dermanyssus > Dermanyssus gallinae. Next base: position 100,197 of record QVRM01004249.1, read on the forward strand.
TTTCTATACCAAAATACAAATTGTGCGCTCGATATTAATCATAAATACCTACGCCGAAGTGTATCGGTGTCAATTTGAGTGACAGAATGATAAATACACTGCACTAATAGGCATATAGTCTATATGGGCCCATAAGCAAATGTGAGCACAAACTATTAAACACGCAAGTTCAATAATGGACCACAGCATTACTGCAATTACGTTTTTGTTACGCAAAAACGCCGCGTCCACTTGACATTTTGCCGGTGGCGTCGCACCAGCGGGACGCGAGGTTGCGGAATTGCGCGATTTTTTTTTTCAATTTACACATTTTATGTCATGCGACCAGTTCAAACATGGTTTATGACATCCCGTCAAGAACGACAGCGTTACCGTACGCCGAAATCCGGGCACGCGAAACCGCGGCACCGCTTCTTGATGAAAAATACGATCAATACGCGCAGCACAATTCGGGTAATTTTGGCGCCATTTTATGCGTCTGCGCCACTGAAAATGAAGACTGGGCGCGTAACGGTCGGCTTTCGTCGAACCGTCGAAGCAACATTTGTTTGGTTAAGTTTAGAAATCAGAGCTGAAGGGCTACCAGCCAGCCGGCGAGCTTTAGTTATCGCTGAGACGTTTCTTCGCCGGCGTAGGAACGGGCGGCCGGGCCGACGGTATTTCCTAATTAGTCTAGGTTACCCAAGGCCTGCCAAGTTGGAATAAGGCGAGGTGTCGGCGGCGGTTGTTCTCGTCTGTCGCGGACAAGTATCATCAGGCGATCTGCTAGCCACCTTGATGAGTAAGGGTTCTCCGGCTTCAGGCTCAGCTACCACCATCTACCGCCGTGAGGTGCGGGCAACAGAGCTCCTCTTCCGGAACTCGCCGTGTGGCCGTTTAATGAGGCTGAGACGTAGCGTGCTAGCTTAGCCCAAGGCGGCGCCCGGACGAGGCGGATAGTGAGTTCACTTGCGACCCACTGATGCTGTCAGGAGACCGATCGACAAAACCGAGCGTCAGTAGTAGCGGAGCACTCACACATATATATATATATATATATATATATACATATATATATAGGAACTATGATGTATATATATATATATATATATATATATTTATATATATATATATATATATATATATATATATATATATTTATATATATATAATCTTGCCTTTTTGTTGGTGCTACCTATCTCGATCAATAGCAATACGATAGAATACATAAAATAAAAGCAAGTCTTGTCTATTTGAAATCGTAGTTTAATGTTCCAAAGAAATAGGATGATGATTATTCATGTTCGTGTGAATAAAAGTATCCTTGGAAGTGTTGTGGCAATACTAACACAACTTGTCATCTCTGGCAGCAATGATAAAAGTAATCTTAATTTTACGCAGCAGTTACGATAATTCAGAATTCTACACTATGGCCAATATTCTATGGGGCTGATAACAAATACGTTAGGTTATTATTACTATTATTATTATTATTATTATTATTATTATTATTATTATTATTATTATTATTATTATTATTATTATTATTATTATTATTATTATTATTATTATTATTACTATTATTATTATTATTATTATTATTACTATTATTATTGCAGTTCCTATTATACACTCGTTTTCACATAGATAAGCAATATTCGTACATACTATGGCATAGCAGCTTGTGGCGTAACTGTTTTATTGTGGATTTTTCGCCATATCGCTTCAGTAGGAAGACCCTTAATAGTAGTGGCTTCGACTTAATTAATTGCAAAACGCAAATGTTCGCAGAAGTTGGCTTCTTTGGCCTCTAGGCGTTCTTCAGTATAATGACAGATAGTCCTAATAGTATGCATACATATGGTTTTCGGAATATACAGTGAGAAGATGTAAGGCTATATAAAATAAAAAAAATGCACGATCTACTTGCCGGATTGCATCTAGATGACTCAACCAGTATAGGGTCTGTACGCCAATAGCAATGTCGTACCGTAAATGTATTTAATCGCCGGACTTTAAATGGCATTGCTGGTCTAGTGTATGCAGTGCAAAAATAAGGAAGGCCGTTCTTGCGGTGGTTTAAAATACCCCTGGGCAATCTGGACACACGTGACCTCTGCAGCATGTAACCCAAGAGGTTGCGACAAGAGACTGCGCAATGCGAGGGACTGATGACCCTTATGAAAATAGATGGTTTTATGAAAAGGTTTGTGAAAGGTTTAGATGGCCATGATGGAGTATCTAGCACGCAATACTTCGCTGACTTCTAGTGTGCTGAATCGTAGGCTCGACCCTGTGCATAGGGATCTATTTTTCTTCGTGTTTAAACATGTCACGTAAAAGTAACGCCGAACAAGCCGAAGAAGTCATACAAAACACCTAACAATTAGAGAAAACTCGTTGACCCTGGAAAAAATAGACTGAAAAGATAGGCGATTTCAGACAAGTGCCTTTTTGGGCTTCTGAGGTGTTCACCTAAAGCGCCGTCCTAGAGGGTCACACACATATACCTAGAAGAGTCCAATCGTAGTGGAAGAACATGATATAATTTAACGAGCACAAGAAGACTTATATAACTGAAACGGCTTACGAATTGTCTTATCATTTGTTAATTACCCGTTATCGGTTTGAGCTAATATATCTCTTTTTTTAAATGCTATATTTTCGAAACAATCCTTAGTATTGACTTCTAGGTCGGGAAAACCCTTTTAAAGATGCTAGTTTTTAAGTGTAATTTAGGCCTACCGCTATGTGGTTAGCTAGGCATAAGCCGTTGTCTTCCGTTTGTTTTTCGTCAGTCGAATTCCACAAAGCTGGCAGTGGCGTTTTTATGGTAAGAAGGTGCAGCCAGCCTTGAAAGTAATTTGTTACGCTTCCGGATTTTTCTAGATGTGGTCTGTTGCTTAGATCGTCTGTGTTCTCGTTTTTACGGCTTCTACCGGCATCCACCTTCTGTAAATTGCAAATCACAAACTACGCTACATGAATATGTGCTGCAAACGTATGTGCATTTTATAATATTACATATCCTTGCGCACGACGTCGTTGAGTTATTTTTATGAAACACCTGCCAAACATCTTATTCTTAATCACTGCGGATGTCTAAAAAAGGATCTTGCGTGCACTTACATTTGTTAGTAGAAATTAAGGCTTGCAGAACCTCGCCTATTGTTCATCGGCAATTTGAGGCTTGCCTCCCTGCAAGCTCCAAATAGTCAAATCGGCTAGGAAATTTGCTTTAAAAATGCTAATATATATAACTTCAGTTTTCATTAAGAAAGTAAGTGGAGCAACAATTGTCTCCTGGGAACGTGTGCATATATATATATATATATATATATATATATATATATATATATATATATATATATATATATACATATATATAGATTTATTTCATTATAATTTAGAAGAATATATAAAATGCTTCACGTGGCGTTGCTGCTCGTCGACCTAGTTGCTCCTTCTGCGCGCCGTAGTCGCTCTATCGCTCATGCCCGTGAGGAAGTCCTACCCGCCCCCTGGCACGAAGGTCCGGGTCCATCCAGTCTCTCATAGTTCCGAGCACTGAGGTCGCGTTACCTCTTTGGATCTCCAGGGACAGTCGCTGGGAGAAGAAGGCGTGCGCCCTCTTGTCCATTGTCGCCTGCCGTAATGCGTCGCCAACCCGAGAGATCAATGTTACCGTGAGGGGCTCAGGGCCACCCATCGTCTCGAACGCGAATGGCGAAAAGTGGTGCGCCCGACTTAGGTCCGCATACTTTCTCATCTTTGAGGTCTCAGCTCGCGTAACGGCAGTCCCCGGGCGGGACGCGCCGGGACCGACAAGGGAAGGGGTCAGAGAGTCGGTCACCGTCGCATCCCACACCAGGGAACGACCCTTATAGAAGGGTATCAAGGCCATACCGTCGGGGCGCCTACCGTCGTCTCTTGAAAGCCCAGGTGGTTCCAGGACGCACGGAATCCCCGCCCTCCGCAGCGATCTTGCAAGCATTTCATTGAGGGCAGTGTGTCTTGGGCGCCGGCCCGCTGCGTGAGCGCAAGACAGGCCGTGTCTGGCGAGTCGCCCAACGGGCTCGCCACAAGAGCATCTGTGTGGCTCAACCAAATCAGCCCCCAATCTAAGGCCCACGCATATCCGGGTGGATTGGTCATCAAGGCGGGTACCCAGTGAGTCAGCGGGTAGTGCATGCAACCAGTCGCTTGCTCCTGGGCGAGCGACGGCTAAAAGGCGTGCCTTGTCCTGGTCATCCCTGCATTCTTCAAGCAGCGAACTAAGCGAAGCTTTGTGAGCCTTCTCGGCCCAGGCCCTCTGGCAGGCTAGTCTATCGGGACCAGGCGATGAAGCTTGAACTCCAGTCGCTATATCGTTACGAGCCGCCTCGAACATTGCCTGAGCCGCCGGCGGGAGCAGGCGCTGGACATTATCCGACGTAGCATGCATCGAGGCAGCCACGGCCGGGCCCGCCAAGGATCGAGCTGAGGGGAGACCAAGGCCGCCCATGGACGTCGGGAGGGCCGCCTGGCGCACCTCTCGTGGTCGTAAGTTTAGACTCAGCACTGTCTGTAGGGCCTCCACCACCTGGTCGTCGAATGGTTGGAGAAGATGGTTCAAATCGCCTGAGCAGTCTATGGACCGTAAAATATGTACGATGCGGCACGCGGAGAACGACGAGCGAAGCAGGTAGAGTCCCTAGTGGGCTCCAACAAGCGGTAGACGTTCCTGCATCGCCCACAATCTGTCCATCAAGGGGTCGAGTTGTCCCGGCAGCGCAGAGGGCAGAACCGGTGCGCCAAGAAGGTTTATTTCGTGGTCAGCCACGACTCTACACCCCGGTAGCAGCTCGAGCAAGGCCCTCAATGAGGGATCGTCTGGGTCTGTCCCCGGAGCGAACACCTCGCATTTGGCCGTATTCAGCACCAGACCACTGCCTCGAAAGCAAGGACTCTGCGCACCTCATCGAGCAAGTCCACCATCGGTCCACCAAGTGTGCCATCGTCTAGGTACCAAGCAATGAATGGCACTTGAACGGAGTTAACCAGCTCACGTATCCCCAGGCTGAATAGGGCCGGTCCCAAGGGGTCCCCCTGCTGTATGCCCGATGCCGAAAATAACGTCTCGGCGCCAATCAACCGGACGGATGGCTCTTTGTACGCGTGTTCTACTAAGGTGAAGAGTTCCGGGACTGTATCCCGAACCGCACGAAGGAGGTGATCCTTACGGATGGTGTTGAATGCATTGCAAAAATCCAACTTCAGGAGTGCCGTACCGGGGGGACTTGATTGCATAAAGGCTCTTGCTGCATGTACGACAGTCTCCGTTCCGCCCGCCATACCAAATCCCAGCTGGTGCGGGCCAAGTTGTTCCATAATAAGCTCTTTGGCCTCGCGGCAGGCTATCTTTGCTGCGATCCTTCGTAACGTAAGAGAGCAGGCAATGGGGCGAATTGATGCGTCTTTTTTGCGCAGTGCGAATAGGTTGGCGCCGAACACGATCGCCCTGACCTCAGCCGGCAGTCGGCCCCATCTCAGGACGTTCATCACTCTGGCGAGTGATGCGGCCAGTTTCCCGGCCACCGGTCTGATCCCGGGGGAAAGGAGATCCTTTAGATGGCGCGGGCGGAGACCGTCAGGACCAGCGGACGAACTGGCCGGAAAGCCGGCTACAGCTCCCAAGACGTCATGGACTGAGGTTTGATGCTGCGACATCGAGTCAGGAGGGGCAGGAAAAGCCAAGTGCGGCGGAGCAGGTGGGTGCTTGGTGGCAAGCGAAGCTAGGACTCCGTCCCCCGAGGCAAACGAGTCGGTAGAGCATAATAGTCGGGCCGCCCCGGAAACGTCTCCCTCAGATAGCTTGCTCGAAACGCGGCGTGCCGAGTCCTCAGGCGAGTCGCACGGGTCCGTCTGGCTCTTCTAATACCTCCTACGCGATACTCAAAACGCCAGCCATCGCGAAATGCACGGAGGTTCGATCGAACAGTCGCTGCCAAAGAGATTGACGACAAGGTGCGAAGTGGCAGTTGAAGTACCACATAAGCGAATGACAGGAGCGACTCCCACGAGGGGAGGTCGTTGTTGGCCGCCACAAGGTCGAGGACGTCGCAAAGGAGCTCGGCAACCAAAGGCCTCACCGCCCGGGGAACCACGCGCATCACCCTTGATTGTTGGATCGCAATGCTGAGCCTGTCGACCAGCGGCTGTCTCGGCTGCGACGAGAGTGTTGGCGCGGAGGATACAGTCGGAGACGGTGCGGCAGTCGCAGACGTGGAACGGCATCTAGCTTGATGAAAATGCTAATTATAGTTGACGTTTGTGTTTCTGTTCAGAGAGCAACTCTGCAAGTACATCTTTTATTGTGGATGCGAATAATAAGTATTAATGTTGATGCAGTATTTTTAAACATTTGACCTCTACAGGAGAACACTTAAGCATTCTACAGTTATAATTTATTTTGAAGCCAAGCTAAGCCAAAACTATATCTGAATTTAAAGTATAGCTTATGGCTTGCAGTGAATCATTGCCACTTGAGCCCTCACATAAAAATTCCTTCAGAACACCTACGCAAACAAGCCAGGTACTGTTATATAAGGATAATCTGAGTCTTCAAAACAAAGCTAAATAAGATAACTCTGTTCATGCCATGGAGCCGTGTCCCCTCAGTTTCTGTATACTCGACATCTGTTAAACAGTCGCGTCGGTACGCTCGTTCAGTCATTAATGCATTCATCTGTCCATACAGTTCATCTCCGTAAGTAGAGCATTAGCCAAAATAGCCACAGTCCCCCAGCTGCATATTCACCTGTAAATATATGCTCATTCCGGCGTAACATCTATGATCATTGTCCTGACGGTCTTCCAGTGTTTTTTATTCGACTAGAGTGTAGAACGCGTCATTCTCTGCATTTAATCTGCAGTGCATTCGCATCGTCGAATGACCGTTTTCCACACCGTGAAAACACTAAGCTTAGAAATGTTTGTGACCCTTTAAGATTTGTCTCTGGTAGTGCGTAAGTTCACCACCGGGCCTATCAATCCCTTCGACTATTTTTCCTTTCTTTTGGCTGCCTGTGTTTTTAGTGCCGCCCACGCCTGGATCACTTTTAGCGCTAGAGTCTTCTGCGTAGCCTATTCCACTGTGTAGCCGAGCTGGATGTAAAAGCTGCTCAGGCAGCGTGATTGATTCCGCTGCGGGTTTGAGCACTTTTCTTTTCCCCTGTCTTGGGCCGGGTATATCGGCCGCATGCCTGTTCCGTTGCAAGCGAGTAGTGCCTCACATGAGTGGTGCCTCTCATTGTCTGGTTCAGGTGAACACCAAAGTAAGCCCGTCTTCACCACAGTCTTGATTTATTTTTCCTATACGACATAAATGTCCGACGCTGGGGTGTGGTTGTTAGCATTGCTCCATTCCAAGATCTTCTCGAAGGCGATTTTTACGCGGGCCGGCAGTTTTGTCTGATCCCGTGCTTCTGCTGGTAACGCCTCCCTGCTTGTGCCATCAGGTCCGAAGCAGGCGAAAGATGTTGCAGTCTCAGCGCGTCGTCGTTTGCTACATTCCACAGCAAATGGTCTAGAATTGACCATTCCGGAAGCCCCAGTGTTAACAGAGTTCCTTCGCAAATGACCCACATTACCTACAATAAAGGGTTTCCGTCTTCAATTATCTTCAATGGTTTCTGCCGTCGTATAAGTAGCTCGATTTATCGTCGTTAACACCGACCGTCTTTGTTTGCTTCTGTTTAGGCCCGATGCCTAATGCCCGTGGAACCTCACATACGTTCACTATGACCAGATTGTACGTGACCATTCAATGCAACATCATTTTCTAAGCTGCAATGTTGATTAGATTGCCATAGCTACTTAAAGTCTTGAGTAATGATCATGGACAGCTTGGTCGTAATCTTATCAGCGAATCTTGCAAACAATGACCACCTGCCAGATTTTCCCTTAGTCGGTTCATCTAATTGTATGCCCAGAACATCTGGTACGTCTTGTTTAGCCGTACCCTATAGGAGGTTCTTAATGATTTCCTGTGTGCTTCTTCTTCTTAATTGTCTTTTCATCTCAGCAACCATCAGCCGCACTCTACCGTTCGCGGTATCATTACGCTGTGTGCCGTAAAGCTAACCGTCCCCTGCAGCTTCTTTAATACCTCAGCGAAGGTAGCACCCCCTGGCTCCTTGTTGATTACGATGACATTCTATGTGGTGTGTTGCTTTTGCCGCTCCTATGCCTTCTCTCCGCATTTGCCTTAGCTATGACACAGCTGCCTGCTAGCAAGGACCTTTTGAACGCACTCCATTGTAGTGGGTCAAACGCAGTCAAAACTCTGCCACTTAACATGGCATAGAATATACCTCGCTGCACTGAGCAGTTGTTGAAGACATAGGTGCGCTGCAACGCTTGTGAACATGGTCGTGCAGAGGCAAACTGTGGAAGAGACGTAGCGGTGCAGCCTGATAACAAACAGCAAAACGGTGTAAACCGAGAGGAATGCTCTTTATGTATTTTGGTATTGCTGATACAAAGTCAAATAGTATTAAATGATAAAGGGAAATTACCAATAGTATGAAGTGACAAAGCGAGTTATTAAGCTGTATGTCATCGGTCTAATGGTAACAGTATGGTACAACAACATCAAGCTATTTATATATACATACCTTTTCAAAAATAAAAATACGGTACAAGAGTAATAACATGGGTTTCGAAGGCGACCCTGCTGCTTAACCCTTTACGGCTTTTTCACACACAAAAGACTGATAAAAAATATATATATATATATACATTTATATATATGTGTATATATATATATTTTTTTTCCTCATCTGTATTTTATTTTCAATATAATACATTATGCATATGTTACACGTATCACGATATATATATATATATATATATATATATATATCTAGTTTTTTGTTTCTAATTTAGTTATTATTTTTTAATGGTTGGGATTGAACCGACTGGTAACCTAGATGGGGATACATTGAGCTGACACAACTCATCACGGAAGTAACCCGCCCGATGTCCGTTTCTACTCTGAATCATGTCTGCAACGATGGTGGTAGCACCTTTATCTCAGCATTCATCTTCTCTGCTCGTAACCTCTATTTTGTCGTTTGCTTTTCAAACCTACCTCTGCTTGTACTCCCGTACGGCGTGTTCCAATGAGGATGCCCAAGTGGATCTTTAACACATTTAACTACGATCAATTTGCCAGTATGCTGGTGACGGCTGACTGGTCTGACTGCCTAATGTTCCCCGATCTTAATGCAGTGGTTGAAACTTTTAGCTAAGCCAGCTACTGTATTTCAAGTAACCAACAATTTCCAAAGTAATCAAAAATAGTGATTTCTCTCACGCTTTTGTTGCTGCTCATATATTTAATTTATCTATCAATCCTGGAATATTTCTACTCAGTTTCAAGAGGACTTGTGTAATTGTTCTTTGCAAGGGGAAGAAATCTCGCCAATATGTTAGCAGCTATCGGCCAATCAGCTTAACTCCATTCCTCGCCGAGGCACTGAAACGATGTGCCTTTATGCAGGTTTCGGCACATGTCGACCCTTTGAATTTCCCTTTGCCAAGATAATTTGGTTTTCGTACAAGAAGATCTACCGAGACCGCTTAAGCTTTTACCTACCAGTAGATCCTTGAGCCTTCCGGTTTCACCCGGTCCGTTCTCTATACGCCTTGGTATGCCTCAGGGATCTGTAATGAGACCTTTCCTGTTTATACGTTTATATATCAATATTGCTCTACAGCGCCTATATAGGTTACCCAGCATACGTGCGATATTATATGCTGATGACTGCACTCTGGTTGTCTTTTTATCAAAAGATAACCTGCGGGCTAGTTTTGATATGGCAAGCAAAGCATTGACAGTCCTATGTGATTCTTTTTGCAACCTTCGGATAAAAATCAACACCGCAACCACCCAGGTTGTATTTTTCCGGGCGTCCCACTCTCTCATAACCTTCTCCAGGAGCGACTTAATTATAGATGATAGCCTACTAGAGCTGTCCCCAAATATCACATGCAGGGGCTTAGGTTTCAATCAGCGTATGGCGTGGAACAGTCACGCTAACATGCTATAACATACATTTGTACCTGGTATTGTTGCAGTCGCCTATCCTTGACTTTGTGGGCTTTAAGTCGTCTTGGTATATAAGGCGCTCGTAGAACCCCACCACTGGTACTGTAGTGTGGCCTGGGGTAGGACTTACCAATGTGTCATCGTAGAACTTCAGTCTCTGCAAAACAGGTATATTCATCCTATGCGCGACCTAGAGAATGAGTCGGCCCTCTACATAAAAAGCACGGTTGTATTAATGTGAAACAGCTGATATGTTTTCGAGCCGCTATTTTCGTTTACAAATTAATCAACAATATTATAGAGGCTGGCGATCCTTTCTAGACCATGCCTTTTATTGCAGACCCATACCCCCTTCGAAACAGACGATCTTACATCTCTATAACTCCTCCGCCAAGCCTACTTGAAGTTTGTTTTTCTCTCGTAGTTTCCTTTGTTTTTTCGTCGGCGTCCTTTCTTGTTAACAATATGAGTTTTGCGTTTGAAATGGCATTATTATTATTATTATTATTATTATTATTATTATTATTATTACCGAGCACATGATCTCCGATCTAGCCCCTGGGCAACCTTCTTAGTACAGTTTCTGAAACGATATAGAAAGCCGAGTGAGAAAAGCAATTCGAGCGTCAAATGCAATTGAAGACCCGCAAGTGTTGTCAATTCATACCCTGTCCATCCGTTTCAAGGTTGAAGTGAAACCAATAGCCAAATAAACATTGGGTCTATCATTTATATGGACGACGTTAGAAGCTACAGTTACTAGGTAGTACTGGATGTTTCTTTATGAAACGGGTTAGCCTTAGGCTTAACAAGTCTTGGGGGGGGGGGGCACTAATGACACAGGATTTACAGCCACAATGGAATTTACCAAGAGCGAGAGCGTTGAAGGCTGCACTATGGAATAGACACAGAAAAATGAAAAGAAATCGAGATAGGAATATATTTCACGGCAGCGATGAGGAGTATACCATGGCCAGAAACTGGGTATAAGAGTAGACATCAAACAATCGCGTTTGCAGTCCAGTTTTTGCAGTCCGTTTTATGCAGCACGGAAGAATTTCACGATCCTCAGGAGTGTTGTTGATGCGCGAAGTGGATAGGCCAGTGCGACAGATATCACGCCGCGGTAAATTATATACATAGAGATTACTAGGGGCAGAAGTCTTATTTTGGAATGGTATCACCAAAATCCGTAATACTGGTGTTGTGGCCCGGCATAGGAGCGACAACCAGTTCTCCTATACAAAAACGAAGCTCATCGTCGTGTCCGCAAGAAATACAAGCAATGACAACAAATCCTCGAATGCATTATAAGGGCAGTTCGAAGGTTGCCTTGTTAATTAGCCTAGAATAATTAGACTATAGCCCTTGGCGTATAGTCTAGACAGAGTGTGGCAAGCTTTTTTAATCTCTTATTTTTTTTATCTCAAGCAAATTTTACTTTGCTTGAAAAGTGCTTTACACTATACATGAAGCGACTTAGGCTGCGTATGTCATTGACGGAGTCACTTGGCCATTTCTTGGGAGAGTGGCGACGCAAATTCACGGAAGCAGCGACGGAGGTAAGAATGTTCGACGTCTTTAGGTCTCCTTGGTTGTGGGCCGGGGTGGCCTGTGATGACAGGCATGTATATACAAGGTACATCGTACACGGGTTTCATCACCTCGTATGCTCCCGTAGGGAGTTTCAGGAAGACTATAGTACTCAGTGTATTTGTCGGTTCTGCTTGCAGCAATGCGCTAAGTACCACGCAATTGATTGTCCGGCACTGCAACGAAAATCTTTACACTTCTTCTCTTGGTGAAACGGCAGGACAACAAGTATTTACGTTTAATAATAACAAGAACTATTTTGTACATACTCTATTTGAGTGAAATAAATATGATTGATTAGCCTAGAATAGAGAAGGCAACTGGCTGTATTGCTAACATTTACAAAACATGTCAAACAACAGTCGCTTTAAACCAAATACAATAAAAGGCTACCGAAGCAGTGTTGAATTTTAGTTTAGCAATCGCTTGCGTGTTAAATAAATGCAACGAGAGCAAACACACAGCGTGCTGAATAAATAGCAAAAAATGTGCTGGAGACGGTCGACATTCCTGCGAAAAATTACACTTGAATGTGCGAAACTTTCTAATAACGTGAAAGTAAAATTGCTAATGTTAACAGTGCACCAGAGGAGGCGAAATTAAATTAAGTATAAGTTCGCTTATCAAATTGCTAAAATGTCGAAGGGGTTAACTTGTTGGCGTTTCACCCTGTTTTCTTACGATTAGGCTTAACTTTGACACACGTTTATAGCTACCATGCAATGCGCATATTTTGCAATAAAATAAGATAAGCTTTAAGAGATTAGATACGAGTTGAAGAGGAGTTGAACGTACTTTATTTTAGCAATCATCGTACAGTATACAGTTGTACGGGCAAAATACGAGAGCATGATCGTGTATCTTACACAAATGCCTTTGAGCATGACCAAAACAACGTTCGCTTTTTGACGCTCGTTTTTTACAGTAGAGGCAGCGTGCAGGGAAGATTGGCGGCAAGCAACAATTTCCCTGACCGAACGATGTGTTCAGAACGGTTCTGTGTACAAGTGGTACAAGTTCCACACACATACACACACATAAAAGTAATTTCGACCTTCGTGAAAATTTGACGAAATCATCCGTAGGACAGAGCGCCTTGCTCTCTCTCTCTCTCTCTCTCTACTCCTGTTACGACCACAATTGAACAAGCGAGAACATCTAGCGGGGAGGGACTTCCTCTTCTTCTTGTTGCACTTCACCGCAAGCGTTGAGACTACATTGTCTGAAAATATGGAGGACGGTCTTCACTTTGTGAGATACAGGGGAAGTTTTCAGCGTAGGCCTTATCTCACTCACAATATTTGATCAGACCAAAGCAATTTGAGTCGGTTCTGCGACGATTTGACGACGAGTGATGAAAAAAGATCGCAGGCCTTCGAAAAGGTAAAAGTGAAACGGATAAAAGTACAGCGATCTTAGGTTGCGCCTGTCGGGCCCGGTCGTCGTATCCACATATTTAGTAGCTTTATTTAATGGTTTTGCTAGCGTTCCGGTAGCTAAACCTATGGTGTGCTAATTTCAGTCAATTCTGTGTTGATCTAACTACCCCATCTCCCAAGAATCGCATTATTAGCATCTGAAGAGCGCAAGAGAACCTAATTATATTCTTTTTACGATATACTGTAAATAAGCGCGTTAACACAAACTGAAACTAAGAGCAAACTTACAAGTGTACACCATTAGTTCATCTGAGGCTACCTGTAGCCCAGCTGCACCGTTGTGCAGGTATGGATAGGATTATTTATTTATTACTTTCCACAATAACCCAGGTTCGTATCCTGGTCACGGCACTTTCCACAAAATGTAATTACAATAAGTATTTTCATAAGAATCTCTAAACACCGTTTGTCACAATGCCGAGCAATACGTGAGGCAACATGCTCTCACATATACGCGCACAAAGTGATACACTTATACAGCATCTTCATAGTGCACAACGACAACAGGCAAAAACACAGTGAATAAATATAGCTTTTCTGTTTGGGTAGGTGATCCCCCTAAAACACATTTAAGCCTAATTTAGGATATACCTAGATCACCGGCCTGATTCAGACTGTGAAATTAAGAGCCATTTTTAAGTTCGTAAGCGAAGTGGTGCTTCCATGTGAGGCATCTAATATTTTTAGGAATGCAAATCCGGGTTTTGGGAGAGTGAGTGTTTACTAGACTTCCTAGGGTCCTGCGAGACTGCGAAACTTGCTGCACGCCCAGCTGATGTCCGATTTGGAGTAGAAAGTAGTAAAGATCCGCAATCTCCGCAAGTACAATACCTCGCGAAATTTAATATTCTAACATATAAACCCGTAGCGTGTTTATTATCCACTTTAAGCAGGTTATAACAAGTGAATAAATTACAGACAGAATCTCTTCGTTTTTTAAGAAAATGGCTTTAAGTGCACGTAAAGACTCTGCGGAGAATTCTATCATAGCCACCATCCCAGAGAAGGATTTCATAGCTTATCACTGATAGGAACATGGCCGTGTACACCAGAAATAAGCCCTCTGTTTAGGACCCTAATCAATTTTATTCTACGCTGCGCCGATATCACAGCATGGCACTTGCGTGCAATATATTCTTGTAGGGATGCCACTTTACGTTTTTCTGGAGAATGAGCCCTAGGCACACCTGGCTATCTGCAAAAGCTCAATGTACCGTAGCTCCAGTGGCTGGTAGTTAATTAAGGCCTGTAACCTCGGCGATGAACGAAAAACTATAAAATTTTCGTCATTGACAATTAAACCGAAAGTATTAAAAATGCCAATTTGTATTATCAGCATTTAATAGAGACTGGTGCTATGGTTCTATGATTAACTCCGAAGAGTAGCGTCGTGTCATCAGCAAAAAATATAGTAGAACCAAAACTTAGTGGAATTCTCAATAGAATAAAATTCAGAATAATTTATAGAATGAATTGTCTGAATTCTTAATAGAATATAATTCAGAATGATGGGAAACATAAAAAGTCCGAGAACCGAGTCATAAGGGGTAGTAATATCAACCTGCTGCCACAAGGATTCTATTTGACTGGCACAAACCCCTTGTCTCCGTTCTGAGAGATAGAGCCTAAACCAGGCACTAGCCGTCGCGGAACGGCACAGCTGAGCGAACATCTAGAACAGGAAGAAATGATCAATACAATTAAAGGCAGCCGACACGTCAAGAATAACGGCAAGATAAAACTTGTTTGCCATCACCAACTCGGACACCCGCTGCCATACGTGGGCCAGCGCTAGGTCTGTCGATAGGAAATGGGTCGACTCTAAGTGTCGATTTAGCCTGATCAACACCAGTTTCTCAGTGGCCTATAAGATATAATCAGCGACCAATGTCGGCCTGTAACTTGCTGCGCGGTTTCGTTAACTCTTATTCTTAAATAAAAGAAATACAGCAGTGTCCTTAGCCATGCTGAGAAGTTTCCGAAGTCAAACAAACAATTTATAATGGAAGTCAGATGCCCTGCAATCGAACGAGCTGCTAGCTTCAGCAATTTTGCAGACACACTCATAACACCTTGGCTCCAGTTTGCCTTGGGACTGTAGAGGATACCAAGAACCTCGGAAACAGAAATAGCAGAGAGTGAATATATATTATTATTTCGTTTCCAGACCTCATCAAATAAGGTGTCCATATACCTGTTCTTCTCGAAATGAGCGACCATAGTATAACTTAAGATGGCAAAATGACGGTTCCACTGGTGTTTCGAAAGTTTTGCCACCGCCAACTAATAACGCGGACGGTAAGGCCACTGCGTCGTGTTGCCTGCTGCAGATTCCGTTGATGAATTTCCAGTGTTTAAAGGTGTCTACACGCAGGAATTCAAACCGATTTTAATCAAATGCTGTCCTCGCTAGAATTGCATTAAGGCAGCAGCGACGGCTGATAAAATCAACGGTTGCGTGTTCACCAAATTTATCTTACAGTGCTTGCGGTACAACTTAAAAACCTTGCGACTCAGCCGCCATAAACCTGGCGAGACGGAAAACTGACCCGCTTGACACAAACTAGCAGAGGCAGGAAGATCTGCGACGTCAAATTAATTCTCGTATGTAAGAAGCAGGTGGTACTGAAAGCGTCGAATTCCGGTTTCACATTGAACCGCATCATCAACCGCAACTTATAAGTGGCATAAGAACCTATCAAGAAAATTATGTTCCCCAAGGAAAGTGAAAATCTTATGATTATAAGGGCCAGGTTTGAGCCTCACTGTATTTGTTGACTACAAGGCGGCGTTTAACATTGCTCCCAGGGATATTGTCATGAAGAAGCTAGCCGCCGCGGGCGTGGTCACACCAGTTCTGGGAATACCGGCAGTTCTCCTAAAAGCAAACCCGGTCATTCTAGTTGCTAGTTATCTTACCCGTAGAAAGTTCTGCGTTTGCGTAAACAATAGCTTTAGTGAGTCGGGCACGTGCCCGACTCAGGCGTTCATCAGGGATCAAGCCTCGGGCCACTTCTATTTTGCACATTTGTTTTAGATCTTAAAAATGTTATTCCTGAGTCGATAACTTATAAGCTTTATGCTGATGATTTGAAACTATACGGACCTTCCAACACCGCTAGCGAAAGGCTAGTACTGCAGAGTACGGTTGAGGCGGTTTCTAAGTGGTGTGTGGATAATGAAATGCTTATATCAGTGCCGAAATGTGCTGTATTGTGTTTAAAAAGAGCTCATAACTACATGCTACATGGGGAGGCTATCCCTATTTTAAATTGTATTAGGGACCTAGGGGTTGCGGTGACACCGCAACTGGATTTTAGCACTCATAGTACACACGTCATCCGATCAGCTACCATATTTCGTTGTTTCATAATTAAGGCTTTATAATAGTTTGGTTGTACCTAAGTTTATCTATTGCTGTGAGGTTTGGTGGCCTTATTTAGATAAACACATTGAAGCAACGGAAAGTGTACAGAGGAGAATCATTCGTCGTGTCTCGTTAAGGTGTAACATTGCCCGAAATTCTATTCTGATAAGCCCTATTCGGGAACTTCAGTCCAGAGCGGATTATTGCATGTTCAATCGTATCATAAACTCATCAAATAAGTCAAACTATTTTAGCATTCGGTTAAACAATCTTAGAAGCGGTAACACCATCTCGTCGAAACAAATTGCCAAGACAGGTCGTGTAAATAACATGTTTTTGTGGCGGACGGCGAGGGCACTGAGAACTTGAAACGCTAACAGTGCAAATGTCTGCACACAAGTAAACTGACTATTGTATGTATCTAGGTAGCGGTTTGTAAAATGTAAATAATGTCCCCCCTTTGACAAAATAAAGGTGCATTTGAATTGAATTGAGTTCTAGATGACGGCATTCAGGGGTACCAGCATTTCCTACAAACCACCGGTTATCCCCAGGGCGATAATATTAACCCGCTCTTATTCTCAGTCTTACTCAGTAATCTTCCGGGTCTTATCAATGACCACTACCCCTGTGTCCACATAACGATCTATGCCGATGACCTTGTGGTATATAGTAGAGTGTTTATGGATTTAAAGAGGTCTCTGAGTATGCCGGAGACATACAGCAAGCACAATGGTTTAACGATTACCGTATCGAAGACAAAGGCTATAAAATTTAAATCCGGGGGACCCCTGAAGAGAAGTGATAGCCTTAGCTTGGGCAGTGTTTCTGTAGAATTTGTCGCGGAGTTTACTTACCTGGGTGTTAAACTAACGCCAAGCGGCACATCTTTCGCGGCCCACATATCTCAGCGAATGAATAGCAGCATCGTCGTCATGACTCCACAGAAGCTATCAGTAGAGACAGCTCTAATACTGTTTAACCTGAAGGTGGCCTCGGTGACATCATATAGTATTAATTAATTTGGGAACACCTTTCCGCTCAGCAGCTTAGCGCACTCGACACGGTGAAGACAACCGCTCCTTAAGAGAGTTTTGGGCCTCCCTAGAAATGCACAAAACAGGCTAACTTATAGTCTGTCGATGACCACGTCGTTCCTTCGATAAACGGCGCGGTATCCTGTAAACCGCCTTCAACTTCCGATTACCACGTCACTGCGATAGTTCCGTAGGCACTTCGAGCAGAAGACGAGAGAAGTGCCAGGCGTTCTACAAAACACCGGCAAAGTTTACAATACATGGATGGAACCGCTCTTCGAGCAACGACACGGGTTCACCCGCTACTCCGTCCATGTGTTCCACCACAAACTGTGATACCGCACTGGGTTACATCACTTTTCCGATGAGTGTTGCTGCAAAATTTGCGGCTTTGTCTGCACCATATATCATCATGAAACATGTCAGTCAGCGCCAGCTATCCGGGCGTTAGGTCGCTGACATTTTCCGGAGATGCACATTGACAACATATTTTATATATGTCCAAGATTAATGGAAACGAATGCCGTTTCTGAGATTTAATGTTTACGTGTGATGTAACATAATCAACAATACCAAAAGGTAATGTAATAATAAATTATAATTAAACTACTGACAACTAAGACGTACGAAGCCAGTGCCTTCTGGCGCCTCACCATCCAATCAAACACGACGTTTCGGTTTAGTCACTGCCGCGTTTTGGCAGTGGATAAATACAACGAACATAACGAAGAACAGCATGCTTGCATGCAGTCGCTTCGACTAACCTCACGTTGAACCTGTGATGTGTGGTTGCACTTCTAGCTAGGCTCGCACAAACAACTCGAATTCGAGACTGCATAGAACGACGACGACGACGACGGCAACTCCAGCAATATCAACGACAACACCAGCGGCGCCATTAGCACACGATATTGTCCTACTAGTATGTACTACCACGTAGCTAGCAACATAGCTTTAGGACTAACTAAGTCGAGCTTACCAAAACTACTGTAATGTCAATTATTCTCGCAGCAGCAGCAGTAGTAGTAGCAGCCGCAACGTGAAAGCACTACTCATCTAGCGCGGAAACGATTAGGTTTCAAGAAGAGGCGTAAGTGCAAGCAACTCTGCCTGACGTTGGAAATTCCACTACAGTGTGTCAGTTGTGTCTGACGATGTACGCCTACGAGAGAGTACGACGGGCTCGGGTTACGGGTGGTTTGCAGATGAGGACAATGATACGCTCCATAGGGTTGGCAACAGGGACGAACAGGCGACGACTCAACATCCTCTTTACGGAGATCATCACCATCATCGGTCCTCATCTGCCACCGAAAGTTGTCCCCGCAGTGAAGTAGTTTGTCATCTTCTACGTTGGCAATTTCTGTCGCCGCTTAGAGCTGGGTCATCACCAATCGCCGACGTTAAGTGTCCTTCGTGTCGGTCAGATGACAAAACTCGACGCATGTGAGGGCCTGGAGATCTTGGCGCCATAATCTAGGCCTCATCAGCTTCTTATCCCGCCTCTTCCACCCCCCCCCCCCCCCTCTTCTGAGGCCGTTGTCTACTATTGTGAATGCCTGTTTGGAGACAAACTACAATACAGTTTCGAGGCCGTGTTATAGCGGCTATTTGCGACGTATGTCTACGGCGGAAAGCAAACGGTCTTGCCATAGCACCAACAACTAACAACTACAACAATCATAATAATAACCAAGACAAAAACAAGGAATAATGAAGAAAGGCGACACTTTTAGTCTCAGGAAAACAACAAAGTATTTACATGTTCTATGCAAAAGGTAACAGGGTAGTACTAGTAATAGCAGTACTAAAAATAGTAACACTGAAAAGCTCAGTCTTCTTCTAGCAGTCGTCACGTGCGGTCGCGTTTGGCTGTGCTCCGTACAACTCGGTCGAAGAGTGCAGGAACCTGAGGCCTGAAAAGGCTGACCAATTGCACTCGACGACCTCAGCGGTAGGGAGTTCAACGCGACTAGTAATTACTGCAAAGGTACTGTGCAAAAGTCGATTTTTTCTTGTTTTGTGTTCACGTGTGCTTGAAATTCGAACGTTCGAAAAGTTCGAACGGTGCCAGACATCGTCCGTGCAGTGACCGGTAGGCCGGTTAACCGGGCTTCCCGGCAGTGTTTATACACGTAGCCCACTGTGTACATAACTATCTGTGTATAGTACTAACTGTGTATATAAGTGCAAATGAGCGCTGCCTATTTAAGTGCTCATTTTCAACATTGTATATAACAACTACGACAAGCCGCCACGAAGAGTGATAGAGCGCGTGCCGAAGCGCTGCTGTGCACGGGGAGTGGATAGCAGAGTGGCAGCGTCGGCGATCACAGTACCGGTCTAAGCCAGACCGGTCTAGGTTCAAATCGCAGCGGTGCTTTTTTTTTTTTTTTTTTTTTTTTTTTTAAATATAACTTTAGTTTCTTACTTCACTTAACTTTTAATAGTCTAAATCTTAATAATTTGCCTACTTACATAGCATAGCTTACAATTATCACTCTTAAATTTTTTAAAACTTAAATTGATTTTGTTATCCCCGTAACTGTCGTGTTCTGAACTACTTTTACTTAATTTGAACTTTTAGTAGTCCTTATTAGCACTATGTTTTCCCGGGCAAAAGACCCGGGCAAATGCAGCCCCCACCCGGGCTGCGAAGAAAACGCAAAGGACGACGATAACATCACTCCTGGCGGGGGTAACCCCGACGAAGCGATCTCGGGTAACTACCTCGACAAGATTGCCGCCATCGCACAAAGGCTTACTAACCACGCGGCCAGCAGAAAAAACATGGACGTAATGGTGAAAAACCTGGCTGAGGAACTTCGCGTCGCGACAAAAGAGGCCAAGGCACGAAGTAAGGATGTCGGCACACAGACCGTTAACGAGACCGCAGACTCGGGGTGCCAGTGTACACCTGACACCCTTGCCCTGGAGCGGCAGGCCGACAACATCACTGCCATGATCGAGAAGTGCCAAACAGAAGAGGACCTCAAGCGCATCCTCTCTCTTGAATGGCCAGCAGCCGCCTACACAAGGGTGTCGCACCTCGGGGCCAGCATCCTGAAGGAGAGCCCCCTTCGGATCCTGGTTGCCCGGGAAGACGATCCTTCAGACAAGACCACATGGCAAAACATGGCCTGCCAGTTCCAGGGCATAGCCGGCGAGGCCGGCCGCAGGACAGGGGTGGTCATGTCGCGCCAAATTCGCGAATCGGGGGATGACGGCGAGCCCATCACCCGGGCCCTAGTGGCAATCACGCTCCCTAAGGACGCAACGCTCCTCCAGGACAAGAATCTCCTGGACCAGGCGCTGAAAAAAGCCAAGGCCCTCGCGGGCTCAAGGGACCTTGGGCCAATACCCTGCCACATGACAAGCCAGGGCGAGCGGAGGGGAGTCGGCAAACTCTTGGAATGCCTCTCCCGGGCACAAGATCTACATCTTGCTGTCACCCCTACGGCGCGCACAGACAGGGGGGGGGGCAGACGGTGGCAAGAAGAGCTCGGCCAGCACCACAACAACTTTCCTTCTTAAAAAGAAGGAAGGCAAGACTTACGCCGACATGATCAAAGAGCTGGGTGTCAGGGTGGACCCCAATGCCCACAACGTGAGGGTAAATCGAGTTCAACAACTGCCCAGCGGAGACGTGCGGTTGGTGGTGGCAGAGGCGGTACAAGGAGGGGCCAGCTCCTTTCTCCAGGCCCTGCAGTCAGCCGGAGAGGCGGACGCCAGCGTCGACAGGACGTCACTAAAGCGTCTCCTGATCAGGGATGTCATGGAGGGTACCACCCAGCAAGACATCGAGGCTGCCATCCGCAAGGCGCTGCCCATCGAGGGACCACTTGCCGTGGAACCCCCACAAAAGGGGGCCACCGGCAGATGGACGTCCCTGGTCCGAGCGGCCCCTCCCGACGCCGCCAGGCTCCTAAACATCAAACGCATCCACATGGGGTGGTCCTCGTGCCCAATCTCGGAGTGGATCACCGTGCCGACGTGCCAGCGCTGCCAACGAGTGGGCCACTCTGCTCCCTCGTGCACTGGCGCGGTCGTCACAGGTAAGCGCTGCCACAGGTGCGGGGTATTTGGGCACCTCTCGAGAGAATGCAAAGCGGCGGCGACCTGCTATAACTGCGGCGAAGCAGGACACGCGGCCAACGTTGCCGCTTGTCCAAAGTACAGAGAGCAACTGGAGGAGCTCCGCCGCCGCGGCACCCGGCCAACGGCCGCGCACCTCGCGATAACACGAGTGCCAAACCCAACCCCGGCACCGGCTACCCACGAGGACCACCCCAGTGACGCCATGGACGCCGAGGGGTTCACCCTGGTCACCCAAAAAAGCCGCAAGAGGGTACAGACATCGCCTCCTCTGGACCCTCGTGCAACGAAGGCATCTAACAAGCAAGCCTCGCCCACCAACGACAATGACGCCAGTTTGTAAAGTACTCCAGCTCAACTGCAACCGCAGCAGAGGCGCGCACAACATGCTCCAGGAGGTTAGCAGCAGGGTAGGAGCCGACCTCTTGTTGCTCAGCGAGCCTAACATCCGGTGGGCAGAAAACCGTTCCCCGGACTGTTTTGCAGACGCCGACAGCGCTACGAGCATCGTACTTGACCATCGCAGCCAGATGCGCATCTCCAGACACGGCTGCGGCTACGGTTTTACATGGGTTGACGTCGCAAACATCGGACGCTTTTATTCCTGCTACTGCAGTCCTAACGTTCCACTTGACAACCTTAACAGGCTTTTAGACGACTTATCTTCCTCTATTAACCAAACTGACGCGCCACTTTTAGTAATAACCGGAGATTTTAACGCCGCGGCCAGCGCATGGGGCTCGGCCAGAACCAGTCATAGAGGGCTCGCAATCCTCGACTGGTTAGCGGCTGAAGACCTCGTGGTTCTTAACAAAGGTACGCCCACCTTTCACAGGGCCGGGCGCACCTCATGTATCGATCTTACTATCACGCGCAGGGCCGATGCCAACAAGATTTTAGACTGGAAGGTGCTTCAGGAAGAGGAATCCCTCAGCGACCATTTTATCATCGAATTCCACGTGACTACTGCCACGATGACAAATCCAACGCAGCGTCCGCCCATCATACGCCAGGGAGCCGAACAACTTCGGAGGTCCCTCAGGGCCCTTATAGCAGCAGAGGGACCTCCAACTACGGCGGAGGGTCTCCAGCTGCTCCTAGAAAAGGCGTGCGCGGTCTTCCCAGGCCGTCCCGCACGTCGAGGATACCGAGGAAAGCCAAAACACTGGTGGACCGCGGCACTGGGACAACTACGGCGGAAATGCCTAAAAGCGCGACGGTGGCTCACCCGCGCCAGACGATCGTCACACGACGGGGAGGCCGCCAGACGCTTTAGAGCCGTATACAAGAACTTGCGGGCCCTCCTGCGCAGGGAAATCTTCAGGAGCAAGGAACGCTCCTGGAGGGCTTTCCTGGAGGAGCTGGAGGACGACCCCTGGGGGCGCCCATACAAAATGATCAGGGGGCTCCCCCCTTACAAGCGCAGGGTAGAAATATCTCCGGAAGATGCGCGGGTGGCGATCGAGGCGCTCTTTCCTCAACACCCACCCTTCGACCGCGCCCCCTACCTAGAGGCTTCAGGGGAGGAGGAAGAGGATACCCCGGAGGTCACGCTCCAAGAGGTGCTGGACGCTGCGGCACGCCTCAAACAGGGAAAGGCACCGGGCCCAGATGGTGTCCCGGTCTCCGCGGTCACAACACTGATGAAAGAATTTCCAGAAGCGGTGGCGTCAGCGGCGACCGGGATGCTCCGGTCGGGCTCGTTTCCCAGCGCATGGAGGGCCGCAAGCTTGGTCCTCATACCCAAAGGCCCCAGCTCTTACCGCCCTATTTGCCTACTCGGCTCCCTGGCCAAAGCTTTCGAGTCTATCGTGGAGGCACGCCTGCGGGACTTCGCGGAGGAGAACGACCTGCTGTCAGAGGCCCAGCATGGGTTCCGCAAAGGCCACTCGACAATCGGCGCCATAAAGCAGATCCAGACGCAGGCCGAACTCCTCCACGAATCCCCGCCAAGAAGACGGGACCTCTACCTCGCTATTTTACTAGACGTACGAAACGCTTTTAACAGCCTACCCTGGAGAGTCATCCTGGAGACTCTTCACAGGAAGAACGCTCCCTTTTACCTACGGCGCATTATATCGAACTACCTAAAGGACCGGACAGTACAGTCCCACGGAATCGTTTTTAACATGACTGCAGGGGTGCCACAGGGCTCCATACTTGGCCCCCTGCTATGGAACATAGCGTACGACGACGTGCTGCGACTAAGGGACCTGCCCCCCGGGGTCAGCCTCCTAGCCTATGCCGACGACCTCGTCCTTACCGTCCAGGCCCGGACACCGGACCTGCTGCAAAGCCGTGCGAACGAAGCACTTGAAGACGTCGCCCGCTGGATGCAAGCGGCGGGACTCGCCCTCGCCCCCGCCAAGAGCGAGGCAATACTTTTGGTAGGACGGAGAAACTGTCCTGCCATTCACCTTCGCCTAGAAGACCAAGAGATTGTGCTTGTTGACAAGGTCAGGTACCTCGGGGTCACCCTAGACAGGGGTCTCCGCGGCACTGAACACGTGCGGCGGGCGACGGAGAAGGCAACCAAGACAGCAAACAACGTCGCACGGCTTATGCCTAATAATCATGGACCACGACAAACCCAGCGGCGAATAATCATGTCCGTGGCCGAGTCAGTCGCCCTATACGGAGCTCCGGCCTGGCCGACCGACACTCTGAAGTTTGCCGTCAACAGGACGCGCCTGCGTCGGGCCCAGAGGGTCGGAGCCCTCAGGGTGATCGCGGCGTACCGGACGGTAAGCGCAGCGGCGGCTTTCGTCCTTGCTGGAACGATTCCCTGGGATCTGAAAGCTGCCGAACGCCGCCGCTTATGGGGTAACCCCCAGCGCAAGAAAGACGAGGAGCGTCGGCATACTATCGACCTCTGGCAGGAAGAATGGGCCGGCCTACAAGAGGGTGCCCCTGGCACCAGTCTCCGCGCCGTTATACCCGACATCAAGGAATGGCTAAACCGCCCGGGGGGTGAACTCACCTTCTACACGACCCAGATCCTGACAGGGCATGGCGACTTCCAGTCCTACCTGTTCAGAATCGGGAAGGCTCCCAGTCCAAAATGCATCCACTGCGGCGACGGACCGGAAGACACTTCAGACCACACGGCACTGAAGTGTCCAGCATGGGCGGAGCAGCGCGTACCTCTACTGCTTCTAATGAACACACCGGATTTTAACCTACGCGACGTCTGCAAAAAAATGACGGAAACGCTTTTAAACTGGAACACCACAGCCGGAGTCTTCAGAGCCATTCTACAGAAGAAAACGAGCGCCAACTACCTACGGCGCCCCCCCCTCCCCGTGGCTCCCGGGGAGCACACCCGCCAGGAGTAGAAGACTCGCCCCCCCTGACTGTTTGATGATATGCGCAACGCAGTTCCCAGTCAGTGTGGGGGACGGGGACATGACTGGTTTTTAGTGGGTTGGAGCCCCACACTACCGGCCCGCATCTGCAGGGAGCTCCCCTGCCGCGGTGCCCGCGTGTGCAACCGCATTTCCCAGTTAGTCCTCTTTAAAAAAAAAAAAAAAAAAAAAAAAAACACTGAAAAGCTCACAGCAGCAACAACTACTGGGCTACTCGGAAACCCATATGAAAGGCAAAACAGCGAGATCAGGGGGTGCAATATGTGTCAATATACAATAGGTGTCAGACGATAAGAAGCAGTATATCAATGTTTATCTCTTACGTGCTCCGACTGCCGTTTTAGGCTATTACGAGTTCTCGTGAGTACAAACCGCAGAGTGAGAACCTTGGCATTTGTCAACCAGCAGCACCTTTACGGTGGCACGACGGTCCACCAGAGCATGCCCTGCATCCCAGATCCGACAAGACAACCTCGGGAGAACGGACGCACCCCCGGCGTCTTGAATCGGGTGCCGTTCGAGAAAGGCCAAGCCCTAGTTTGGGATATTACGGGCATCGTTACTCTTACACTCTCTCTATGAGTGATCGCAGTGACACCCATCACGGCTATGCATGTCATGCATGAATGTAATTTTCGCCACATTAACTTAGCGGAATAACACGTGAATGACCCTTGCACCTGGGGTCCGTCCTTTGAACCACTCTGATAGCAAAGCCACCTCAATAGCAGTGACATTGCCTAACCGTCCCGGCATCCTCGGATTATGTAACGCCCTCCCTCCACGTCCTAGGAGTAAAGGATCTATGCGGTCTGCTCGTTAGTGGCGGCGACTGTGTGACCTGACCGAAAAAGACCAACCGACATCTGCAAGATGATTTTGCATGCTTTTTATTTGTTATATAGGTAATTGCACGGCTTAACTCGTCGAATAGACATGACGATGAAAAGGCCGACTAATGCTGGTATGGCTGGTGTATTAAAATGATTTACACCGGCCTAAGGCCCATCAGCTCTTTTTCAGCTGTTCACGTTATGTTTGACTCTCCTCAGCATTGCTGTGAGTGCGACAAGACGCCCAGGGCTCTATCCTAAAACCCCTTCTAGAAAGCCTGATGTTTGATGACGTCTTACGTTTAAACGACTCCCCGAAAGGAACGAAACTGGCGACGATGGTGGTCCAGACCCGTTCACCTCAACAACTGGAACTGAGCGCCAATAACGCTATAGCGGACATCGCAGGCCGTACGATACAGGTAGGATTATAAACTACTCTTCCTTTCGGTCATCCGAAAATATGCTTATGCAGTCCCCGCTCAGGTGCGGAGATGGGGACATCTATAGGGAAGATTATATAACACTCGCAGTGGTATTGCATGCATCATAATATTATGTTATGATAAGGTATTTACGTGCTAATACATACTCGTATTTATTACGCATCCATATGTTCTTCTCTATAAGAACACAGATTTATTTTAAAGCAAAAATTTACGACAAACGCATGCTTATCTAAGAACATTCAATCTGGGGTTTAATATATTTCCCTAGTACTTAACCCTACGGCTTTGTGAGGATATGTGTGAAGAGAAAACAAAGATGGCTTAGTAATGCATCTTTTTTTTCTGGGAGGTTTCGGGAATGCATGATGCACATGCGCCACTAGCAGCCTGCGTGACTAGTGTGAGACTCGCAAACCCACTAAACCCGGATTCCTCCACACCACCCCAGGCTCGGTATTACTTTGGCATTACTTCGAAGCCGTGGGAGAGGCATCTCTGCCGTTCTCCTTCAATCAGCTCTATTCCTGACTATCATCCCGCATTGCTACCTGCGGTTGGATAGGGGGGTGCCATTTTGTAATCCGTCCTGTGAGGGTGCGTCGAGACCATGAGGCCCTGGCTGCTCTCCACCATTAGTAATGCATCTGCCGACTTTTCTTAATACTCGCAGTAGACCCCATCTGAATTACTACTCTGCCAATTGGGCAGGCTCCGTAGTACGGCAACGACCTTCTTGTCCCTAAGGGACAAACTCATTGGGCACTGTTCTAACGTGAGCGGTTGCTGAATCAAATGATTAGAAATTGGAGTATACTAATTCAGCAGCAAAGCAGTCAGGTGCTGACGAACCTGCTCTTCCGTCGTGCTCAAAAGCGCGCAAATCAAGGTGCCGTGACGGAAAGTTCTGTGGGTGACGGCCGGCGACACGGCCATAGCTAGGCACGCACAGAAGCTCCAGCACTGGCAGGCGTTTCCGAGCCAGCATGTTAAGGATTTTTTGCACCCTTAAAGCTCCATCGACGTTGCAGAGGCTTCTGCAGAAATTTTGCAACGAATGCGATAGCACTCGACCCAAGCTGTTCAACTCACATTTTGGCTTTTACTTCATCACTAGATTGTACATCTAGTGATGTACAATGTAGTGATTGTACATCCATGCACTCATTTATTAAAATAAGTTGAAATTTACTTCCGTCAAATCGTTGAGCTTATAGTGAGTAGTATTTGCCTGGTATGCAGGTAAATTCGACAATTTTTATATCACTAGAATTGCTACAAGTTTTTTTTTTAAT
Organism: Dermanyssus gallinae; assembly: GCA_003439945.1. NCBI lineage: Eukaryota > Metazoa > Arthropoda > Arachnida > Mesostigmata > Dermanyssidae > Dermanyssus > Dermanyssus gallinae. The sequence goes on from QVRM01004249.1 coordinate 127,739, forward strand.
TTGATACAATTGTGACAATGCTCGAGCTTTGTGCTTTCAACATAAAATTACTATTATATTCTTTAAAACAATTTATTTTCTCCACGCTCCTTAGCGCCTATCCCACTAGGCGAGGAAATGTATATACCGCTGACGCGTCTGTCAGTTCGCCGCGTGATACTTAGCGCATTTCTCTAAGCAAAAGCAGCCGCAACATTCTGGTGATGTGCACATTTGCATAACCAACCTATTTTAATATCTCCCGCCACTTTGTCTTGCCATTTATGCAAAAGATGTTGGAAAGGCTTAGTGTCTGGTAGCTTTGGCCTTATTCTAATTGTTTTCACAGCCGGCCCGAAACCTACTAGCAGGTATAAGGATCAGTTCCGCGCCGAACGCAGTAGACAGAGAACTGACTTCATGTGTGCTGAAAATGATCTCTTAGGTTATTTTTCAAAAGTTTTCTAGTGAGAGATGTGCCCACACCCTATCAAGGCTATAGGTTAAGTCTCGTACAACTTAAAGCTCAAAAAGTAGTACTGCAACACCGAACCGAATCAAATAATTCTCACCGCCGTGTACACGTATGCAATTGCTGCCCGGCACATATTCGGTATGTCCTGTAAAAGAGTCGTTTCCATATAGTGGATCCTAAGGACCAAATGTGGGAAAAGTGTCTGCCTCTGTGAATTAACATAATATCTCTTACTCTTTAGGTAAGCCTCAGTGTTACGACAATTAGTCGGATGGTCACATAGCCGCGGTGTGCAACTACGATTTCATTCGCCTACATTATGACAACTGCGTATCTAACCTCCCTCCGCACATGGCGGACTAAGTCAGTGATAAGTAGAACGAAGACAAGGCAGTTGAGTTGGTTTCTCTGCAGGAACAGATCTTACGTTTTCCCTCAGATGCGTAGGCTTGCCTTCCCACATGTCAACTTCAAGGTGGTCCTTAGCGTAAAAGCAGGCGAACACACTGGGAATAGAACCACTTATTCCAGCTTGTCAAAACAAATCAACCAGTAGATGGCGGGGGCTTTATCAAAGATCCTTATACAGTCAAAGAAGACTGCATATAAGTGACCTGCTAAATCTCAGAGCACATAGATTGCGTCTTATGTACCTCAATTCTTCCTGAACTCGAGTTGCCCTAAAACGAGACTTATACTTCTTTTTTTCGCTTATAAAGGAGTATAAGTTTTGTCTTGCACCAGGCTTAAAGTATGCAAGTTCCTCTGAGTAGCCAAGCAAAAAGCCAGGACAGAGGCTCTCTACATATACTGATGTCATACCACCAATATTTATATATAGGAAAACAAACTACAAGCTATATTTAGTGGGTCTGATAGTCCCACACCACCCAGATGCGTTATGCGTTTTTGTTCATAGCTACCTGTAAAAAGGGATCTACTCAGATGCTCGATCAGTTTTCCCGTCGGTACCGCTACTACCGAAACAATTAAGGTCGCCGCATGCCACTGTGGGCAACTATAGGTTGAGGCCTGTCAAATGCGAACAAACAGCATTGGCTACCTCGATATCGTCGTGTAGAGGTGGCAGGTAAAACAATGCAAGGTTGGATTTGCCTGAGGTAAACGTTAATCAATTCTTACCTCGACAAAAACACTGCATGCTGGGCAACCCTGCTCGTAAGTAGATTGATATTCCTCCTACCGGTCAACCTCGCCCTCCATCAAGAAGCCTGGAAACAGATGCCACCCTCACATCAAGTCAAAATGCAGTTTCCTCCGAAGAAAAGTATCCGTGTTGAGTACATGGTCATATCTACAAACAAGCCTTCTGGTGTTAATGCTAGTGCCCCAGATAAACCCTCAGAATACCACTTGCAGTACTTTGCAAACGCTATTTGCTTTATGCAGGTGCCACAGCGGTTGAAGGCTTGACTGCATAGGCACTAAGCCCTGCCCATCGGTAGTTCCTTCGCCAGCTCTAACCTGAGATCGCGGAGTTCTCTGCCATCGCCGTAAACTAATGCCGTTGGCCAGAAGGGGCGTTCAAAATACTGTTCTAATTAGTGTTATTAACAGAAACACAGACTACGGGATGGGCCCTAGGAACCTTCAGTTTTATTATTATTATTATTTTGCCAATATACTTTTCACTCACACTGCGCGCTTCAATCTCATGCAACCTTTAAATATAGACAAATAACAGGAACAGACTGATGACAAGGAGGCCCATACCGTACTAAGTTTATCAGTAAATGTATTTATATTATTAAAACAGAACCGACAACAATCGACGTATACCAACCACCGATAGTGCAAAATACAGCAAGAGAATCGAAAACTTATCTTATGCCGCAATGTAATGATTGTAAGTGGTCATTAAGTATACGCTGCGTGTTTGTTATTCCTATAGAACACTTAATAACTAGTTCAAAAAGCTGCAGTTCCATTTAGTAAACCAACGTTCAAATTGACATTGAATGGGAACATCGCAGTTAAAAAACCACTTAAGTATGCAAAAAGTAAATGTAAAAACACAAAACAGTGGACAATTGGGAACACTAATTTGGCAATCCGGGTGGCCGCGGATCTTTTATTTTAACGGTCTACTAGATGGCATGTACAAATGTCGCCGCTTAGCTTGACAAAGGTACATTTTCATGCCGCAAATTTGCAGAAGGTGGAGGAGAGCAGGGATAGGAGTAAGGCGTGTGTCTGGTCTCACGAAAATAGGAAAGTTTTGTACAAACATACAATTGTCAAGTGCCAAACTACACCAAAAGTCGATTTATTTAAATCACTTGTTTTTTTTTTTACAGTTACTTGCACAACTCGTATCACCGCAGTAGAGCACTTACGAGGAGGACGTCAAGTTGCAGTAGAATCGTTGCCTACTGACTGTTACGCAAGGTCGTGGCTTTCTGGCAGTCAAATTGTTGCTGACGTGGTGTCCTTCGACTGAAGTATCCGAAGTCACAGACAGTGGTCAAATAAAAATGCTGACTGCAAGGGGCTCCGGGATGTCGAAGGACGCCGATAACTCTGCTCAAAGTCTGAGTCCATATTTTGAGAATGCTTGTTCTTCACTTTCGTCGTTCAACAACTGGTCTCTCTGCACGACCCACCCCAAAAGCTGTTGCAACGGCTTTACAACAGCGACGAGCCCACCCACAAACAACGAAACGTGATGCGGCCGTAGTGCGCGCCGGGCCTCTGAACGCAAACTCGCAACAAAAGTCGTTTTAAAAGCACTTTTTTAGTAGGAAAACATACTTGTAGAATATACTGAAAACATAAGCAAACAAACAAACAACTAACTTGACATAAGTCTAGCGTTTGTCCCCCCTTGAATAGAAAATCATACACACACGTTGTTAGTATGTGTATTAAGGAATTTCATTCTAAATATACGCATTATTTTAGTTCTATTATCTTACGCTGGACATAGTTGGAGCAGAGTGTAGTCGCCCAACACGAGTGCACGCAAAGAAAAACAAATTCTTTGACACTTACTGTCAACAGAAGAAAGTAAGTGTTGAAAAACGGCTGGAGGTTACTTTCTGTCTTCGCTCTCAATTATGACGGACGATATATTGCGTCATACCTCTGAAATATTTTTGTATTCATCATTATTAGATCTATATCATATATTGTTGACGACTGCCACTAAAGTGGCAACACTATCTGCATTATGCCTGGCATGCTCATTTATAGAACATGGGCGTCTTGGGCCAGAGCCAGGGTTCTTTTGCGGAAACCCCATATTTAGTTGCTATCTATATCGCCGCATTTTCAAAGTCAGAAACATTTGTAACAGGCAATATACCGCTAGCACAATTGCGTGTAGTTTAGCTGCGCTGAACGAACAGCAAAACTGCGTTGCCCGGATTGCCGGTGTGACTAAACGAGCTTGCCGGATTTGTTGCTATGTTGTGAGCGGCAAACGAACGAGAGAGAGAGAGAGAGAGATAGAACGAGAAAAAAGATTCAAGAATAAAATTGGGAACAATTAAGCTAACGCGACCGCTATCACAAAGCGTTCGTCGCACGTCGAAGAGCGTCGTTTAATTACGATCGACGAAGGAAGCAAACCGACACTGACGCTACCTCGAACTAATACCACTAGCTGGGTTGGTTTCCCCATGAAGATCACGTATATTCCCACGAGAGTCGCGACAAGTGAGACAATATGGGGAAGTTCACCAACCGACCGGCGGTCCGACCGAGCAGACGGACAACCCGGCGCATGGACGGACGCCAGATCTGCCAAGAGCAGAAACTAATTGAGAACGCCGCGGAAAGGACATGCGCTGTCGTCGACTTCTCTTAGCATATGTTTCACCGACGACGATGGAAGAGCGACCGATCTAGACCTAGGAACCCGGTCCGTGGAAAGATATTAATACGACGTTGAGCAAACTTTCTTTCGAGAGCAGATTCTTCCCGCTCCAGCAGAACTACTGCTGCTGCTGCTTCTGCTGTAGTTGTGGCTACTGCCATCGCCTCTGCTCTCCAGCCAGTGCCAACGTCGCCCCACTGTTAAAACCGAATTAGTTTGCTGGGTGGACAAGTAACGATCCACTCGCTTACTTTGTATGCTGGTACGCACTTGCTGTGTGTAGCGAAGATTAATTCATATTAGCAGTAAATAGGTGTAGTTTACGAATGGATGCACACTTACCACAAAACGCTCTCGTATGCTCTTCTTTGTCCGGCGTTAGTTGATTAGTGTTCATGCATGACGTAAAATAAAGGCTAGCCGCGGTTACAGTACTTTGCGAGTTATACATATAAGCGAATCTCAATCAGTGTCGACTTAATGTAAACCTATTTTTTTTTTTCATTCATGATTTATTCACCATAGAACTGGTAGTTACAGTCACAATACAACAGTGTGGTCTGACATTTTATAATCAACTCTGGCTGTTAGGGAGGTTCCAACAATTTCCTTACATACAAGCATGTGGTACCGCCCAATATCGGACTGTCCACAAAAACTACATACGCATTCTTCAATGGTAAAACAATTTGGCTTCATGCACATAAAATGGTGGTATCCGTGCCATGTCGTTCGGCACACAATTGTGCGATTCCGTTGGCGGCTTTCTTTCCATTTATCAGAACAAAATGCTGGGCCATCAGTGTAGTTTCCAATGGCAAACTATATGTTTCTTGATTCTCTGAATGTTCGGCAGGAGTCCAATGCTTCTGTGTTGAACGGGACCTTGTTGAGAACCAAGTCTTCCGTGAGTGTTCTCTCTCCGTACAGTTCTAAGGCTAGTGTGGCAGATGCGTTTTCAGGCAGTCCCAATATACGTTTGACAAAGCAAGCTTTCACTCTATCTAGGACGTTTAAATCACTCATTGTCAAATACGGTGCTATGGAGGGTAGACAATATGTTATGGTCGGGAGAAGTTTGATTTTAAAACAGTTCATTGCTGTTTTTAGGTTTACGTCGCGTAGATCTCCTAGTAAGGTGATTGTGGCCGCCGCTTTTGCCCGTACTCCGTCAACATGTGTACTAAATGAGAGCCTTGGGGTTAGGATAACCCCTAGGTAGGTGAAGCTGTTGACCACCTCAAGCACTCTCTCGTTTATTTTCAAGCGATGGTCTCTAGCAGCATATGATCCTCCTCTGCTGAAACGCATTACCTTTGTTTTATCTGTGTTGGTCGAAAGTTTGTTCTGCTCACACCATTGTGTAGTCTCGTTGAGATAAAACTGAAGATGATTTTGGGATTTTGCTAGGATAACCAAGTCATCTGCATAGAAAGCGTGTGGGGCTTTGAGACCACGGAGCAGATCCGAGAGTCCAGTCACGTACAGAATGAAAAGGAAAGGGCTAGCTGAGTCTCCTTGGGCCACTCCGATTGTTTGTGTCACGGGTTCTTGTACGTAGCGATCGCCATTTTTAATCGTTATGACGTTATATACTAGAATGGCATGTAAAATGTTAAAAGTTGCTTCCTTTATGTCAAAACTTTATCGTAGAGTGTTCAGCAGACAGTCCCTCGGAAGACAATCGAAAGCAGTTTTAAAATCAATAAAAGCAGCGTATGTCATTTCGTTCACTAAGCGGCGATATGGTACATGTTTCACTACAAATGAAACCGCATCTGACGTAGACCGTTCCCATAGAAAGCCATATTGCTCCGGCGGGACCTTCTCCTCGATGGCCGAGTACAGCCTGTTAACGATTAGCGATGTTAGAATCTTATAGAGCACGCTTGTGAGTGCGATGCCTCTATCATTTTTCGGGTCAGTTGGATCTCCTTTACATTTAAAGATAGGCTGCAGAAAGCTTTGTAGCCACTCGACGTGTATTTTCCCGTGTCTAAGACATACATTGTATAGCTTTGTTAAAATTGGACAAACTAGATTTACATTCTTCTTGAGGTGTTCATATGCAATAAGATCTGGCCCTCTCGACTTTCCATCTTGTTTTTGCTTAATAGCGGCTTCGACTTCGTTTTCGGTAAAATCTGTAAAATGATCATCGTCACAGGCATCTCGGTTTGGTAATGCCACCCAGTCATTATCGTTTATCACTGGAATTAGCGACATTGGTCTCCTCGGGAGAAGCAGCCCTATTTTGCCCATCGGTTGTTTAACTTTCTCTGCCTCTCTCGCTCTCCTTACATATATATATATATATATATATATATATATATATATATATATATATATATTGCTAACACGAGATATTTCATTCTGTTTTTCGTTTAGCCACTACACAATCGTCAACCTGTGGATTATCCTATACACGTATATAGAGGCAAAGTGGAACGCGGTTTGATCTGAATAGGGCAACGCTGCAGCACGGCTTTTGGCAACATGTGGCGACAAGACTTTAGACAGAACCCTTTAGTCTTTTTAGCACTACTAGATTGTGGTCGAGTGTTTAGACGTTCACGCTTTTGGCCTGCCTAGTTCCTTATTGATGCTTAAACAAAACCGTTGTGGGCGTGTATTTAGACGTTTAACAGATTTAGTACACGTCCCAGGGAGTAGCATGCCTTGTAGAAAGCACTAGCTACGGCACCTTTGGGTTTTTGTTTCATTCGTCTTGAACTAGTGGTGGCTTAGACGGCTAACGTATTAAGAGAGCGAAGCGTTGCTAACCGTAGAGTCGAATTTTAATAAGTTAGAATTTTATTTTGTTTTAAAATTTGTCTGGTTGAACATTGTCCTGTTTTTTCTGGGGAAGGTCCTAAAACAGCCCGAGTTCTGGGTCTCGTTTAAATGACCTAGACAGGAATCGAAATGAAACAAAAACACATAGTAGACCTGTATTATCCAAGACTAAGCATAAATGAGTTTGACTATATTAAAACCCTCTCGCTTCAACGAGCCGTAACAAATTAGCTACACTGGTGGCCAGGGACGCCACACAGGAGCAATGACTAAAAATGTTTCCTTTTTTTCAGAAAAATTAAAACATTTAATCAGTCTGCAGATTGAGGAGTCAAGTTAGATTCGTTATTTATCCGGATACTAACATCTATATATATATATATATATATATATATATATATATATATATATATATATGTAGCAACAATGTATAGTGCGCTTCTTTTTTCATTATGATTATTAAATATAGGAATTTTTGCTATGCAGCAGTAAGATAAAGCACGGGCACATTCGATGCAGCTATATTTACTTTGCCCAACGACGCGTTGACATTTGCATTCATCGGACTGGTGTGCCGGACTGGCCCTCTGCATCGTCGAACGCACGGTGCTTCATTCATTTAGTTACAGCCGGCGAGCTTCGCTGGCATCATTGGCACCACTGTCGACCCAATCGACGCTCACCTCGTGCCATGAGAATGCCGTTCGCCGATTCTATGTAGCTGAATAATGCACAGCTGCCTAATGTGCGACCGCCCTAATAGACCGCCAGTAGATAGCCGAAGCGGACAATTTGTCGAACCGCTGTCATAGGTGTCGTCCACCTTTGGGCATATGTATGCTGGCGGCGGGTTGGTCGCGGGTCGGCACGACATGTGACAACCTTTGGCCTGTCGTCGTCGGCGGCGGCGGCGACGGCCGCTGCAACAATGATTTGTATAATGTGTAATGACACGATAACAAACCTACTAGTACTTTCCGACTGCGTACTAGTATTAACGGTCCTGTGTGATGACAGCGAGCGCGAGACAGGTTTGTTATTGTAACCGTGATCGTAACTGTTGTCACGCAAAAGCCTCCCCAAAATAGATCGGGAGTTCACAGCACACATGGCAATGGCAATGTGTATACGCTTGGTATACTGGCAGCGACAGCTAAACTAGAGTTCCGCTAGGTCAATGGGAGATCAAGGCTGACTGCAACTACAACACACGCTCTGGTACCACACGCTCTCACGATTCTGCTCAAAGTGCAGAGCAAAATGAACCCCGCGGAGGAGGGGGTGCACATATGCAATATTGTGTATTTATCTAAATGATAAGCAACGTTGTGTACATCTAGACTGTAGTATTTGTTTTGTTACAAGCAATTGGCAAGGCATCATCGGTATTTGCCCCATTAAGAGAGGCGTCACGGCGTTGCTAGCACATCATAATTCACGATTGCATCACATTACTGCCCTGACTGTCTAGTAGGCGAAACCGGTTAAGCGTGGTCAGGAAGGTCAAAAATAGCCTCAGAAGGTAGAATTCAATTTATATTACAGTCACTACCAGGCGACACGAGGCTGTAGGACACGAACTACATACTTTCTCTCTCTCTCTACCTCTTCAAGTACGCACGATGTTGCTTTGTCCCCCTTTAGCCACTGCGGCTGTAAGCCGTATGGTGTAAGTGACCAAGACCGGTTGTCGTAGTTGTGATTGTTATGATATAGTTCTATTGTTAAACTTGTTTTTAAAATTAAACAGCAGAGAAATTGATTGGATGGGCGCACGAATCCGAGAATGGGTTTTAGACATACCAAGAAAAACAAATTAAAATGATTCCAAAAAGTGGACGAATTGAAGGAGAGAGAGATGTTCTTTAAACACTTTGACTACTAAAGGCCCCCGAAGGAAAATAGTTAGCTGTCTGGAAACACCATTACGACTAGCAATATATTAGAGGAGACATTTTTATTAAACAATTTTGCCACTAACACTGGGTTACGGCAGACGTTTTCTTTAAGTGCTATTAGAACATAAAATATGTTGTGAGTGAGCAATGCGTGCTCTGTAATTACTCACAGTGGTCGACTTTCGTACAAGCAGACAAACGAGAACAACCAACACCCCAATAACAACACTGCCCTTTTTTCAGTCGATTGGGTGAGCCGATTTCCTGTGACCACGTAGCGTGCACTGTCTTTTTCTTCGCGGAGATGTCGAGGTGAGGGAATCTCAAGCAAGTCGGCCGGCGCCGGATTCCCTCACTCGCCCTTAATGTGCGAGACTGCACACATTGAGTTATATTTACTTCTATCGAAACGAATAAGTGGCAAAACAGCAGCGAACAGATGGAGTCGCGTCACGTCACATTTGTACAGCCCACGAGTGATAACGACAATAACAACGACAGCTATGACTATTCATCAATATTTCTATAGTTTGTTTGCCCAAGTGTCGTGACTCAACAATCCGCGATTAAAGGGAAACCGTCAAGGTTCTGGACCTCGGAGTTGGACTGGGCCCTGAACGATTTGACACGACGTTCCACAGTATTTGTCCGTAGCGATCGACGGCGGCTATTTATGTCGCGCAGGGCTGGCATCTTGCTGGATTGAGGGTGCGTGTGCTTCGGCAAAATAATCGCTTTACGAATCATCAAGGTTAACAGAAACGGCGTTTCAAAACAAGCGCCTCTGCTCATTTGCCATTCCTCATACGATTTGTAGTTATTCGGTTAACGCGCGAACCGTACGCCACTATTATGAATAGTAGTTATCTAGAATTATTAAGTAGGATGTATTGTATATCATTGTTGTATTATTAGTCTCTAACTAAAGCGATCCGGGCCTCACGTTGTTGCAAACATGACATTCTCTTTGTTCGCGTATTGCCTAGGTACCAACGCGCGGTTAAATGTAATTGTGTGCGTGCACGCAAATGGATCCACAATTGGACAACGCTTTTGCGTAAAGTGTATACATACACACGTCTGATTGAATGCTAAAGCACATAGTTGCAGTTATGATCATGAGGAGTAAATTGTCATCCACGGTATTCACACAATACAATCTCCCACGATGACATGCGCAAAAGAGAATGTGAACGTGGGTTACAAACAATTCTAAACGCACAATGCATTGGTTTTTTTATTGAAAACGCAGTGTACGGCAGACTGCGCGCTAAATCGTATGCACTCTGTGACATTCAACGATGTGCGGTCTGTCCTTGCTCTACGTTTATTATGCGCTGCTAGCGTGTGAAGCACCTTATTGGACGAGACTCCACGAACGACCAGAAGTCATCAATCAACGAGCAGAAATCAAATTAACTGATTGTATGAATCACCATCAACGTTCACCGCTTGAGAATAAGTACTTTTCCTGGAACTACTACGCCGACTGTTCGAATCTTCCTGGGGCTATTGCGCGTCTGTGGTTCTGCACGCTGAGTGAAGCAATCGATTACGGTTCCCTTGTTTGCGGAATGGCTGTTGAGTTCGCGTTGAAATCCGTGACTTTAGTCAGGGTTTTTCTTAGGTGTTTTCACACTCGAAAATACAAGACATCTTTGTAAAATTTAACATTTAAAAACATGTATATATGTATATATAGATATATATACTTTCCACGTTAACGCCACCGCTTGGCAAGGTTAACAACAACGCGGATTAAATGTGAGCCGAAAGCCGAACGGCGATCAACGAATTGGCGCTGAGTGGCGCATAAGGCGGTCCGCCCACCTATTCTGACGGCGAATGCCTTCTTACGAAGCTTATCCAATCTGTCAAAATCTAAGTGCTTATGTGTTGCTTCTCTCTTTCTCTTTATCTTCTATGCGCTTTTTGGTCATTTCGTTTCCATTTCCCGGCGTCTCTCTGCCTTGTTTCCGCAATTTTTCTGTATGGTTGTTAAACAAGATAGCAACTGTAGAGTTCCTAGCGCATATTTTTAAGAACATTGGACCCGTGGTCGTTTGCGTATTATTCCAGCCGTTTGACAACTAACGTCAGAAAAACTAAGGCAATAGCGTCATGTCTAAAATGTCGTTCTGTCTCATAGATAAATCTCAAGACAAATAATTGACTTTTTTAAATTTGTATTAATATGCAATAATTATCACTGTTAGCTGCTGCGTGTCGAGGTTGTTGAGACAACTCCGTTGATCTTATAATATAATATCACGTTTATTGCAGCAAGGAGGTTTGTTTTACAGAAGAGCCCTTTCCATTCTTAGATCTGCACACGAGCGTCTAGACATTCGCCTTAGCAAGTATAATGGCCTTCCCAAACTCACATATTGCTCTCTGGTTTTGTTAGCCTTAGCTGGCTAAATACGGCAATTTTGTCATGCGGGTGCATGACACGCTCCTAAGACGCCTGCAAATGATGCGGCCTCGATAGCTACCTTATGGAGCACCTGGAGGCCTGGAAGAACAAACGCTTTTAAAGAGTGTATCTGTCGGTGTGAGTGAAAGAAGTTGGATTTTAACTTTAATTTTGGTCGACTTTTTGCCCCGGAGCCATGACCGTTTTAGTTTGCAAAATGTATAAACTTGAAAAGCGGATTACGACGCATACATCAGACACGTTGTGACCCGTTTTGCTGTACCTATGTGTTATGCCAACAGTCAGGTGTCTGCAAACTTCTTGTGTGTTTGCCGTAAAGGTGAAATGTCATTGAACAATCAGACTTGTTGTTCACAACAGGAAGAAGCCCCACATTCATGCACAGACTCGTGAATTGCTTGCCGCTTTTTGCAAAGTCGGTCGTTCCAAGTGAAGTGCGGGAAAGCGCTTAGTAAGTCACAACTGGCACCGTCTGTCATCACACAGGAAAACTCCGTCTCTAGCCTGCTACACACAATATTTATTTTAGACATAAAATCTTATATTGTATCGAGTGTTAAATGCCTTTTGTGAAAATTTGCTTTCTTGAGAACTCTCCATCCTCAGCCGCTGGTGCAGTAACAGTGGGTCGAGCTCTTCATTCCACAAAATATCGTCCTGAAACGTTAGCTCCAGGGTGTTCTACACCTTTGGATATGTCAGGCATATTCTGAACGGTTCCAGTAGCGGCCAATATTCCGATAACGAGATTCATATGCAATCGACGAGGGATGGGGATCCCGTAGATATCACGCTATAGGGTGGCCCACGAAACGAAGTGACCTCGAGTTTCTTATTTCTGCTCACAAACATGTGTCTATTGTTTTTATTTAACGCCTCACGATATAGATAAAAGCATATTAGTAGCGTGGCTAGTGGTTTTTTTACCAGCCAACCAAGCAGTTTTGGCGTACCTCTGCAGGCCTACCAGTGCATTGCCATGCATAATCTAACGGGGATCCACATTTATACCGGTTTTGACGAATTGATTGACACTACGGTGTACAGTTAACGAACAAGCGCTGACTACTGTTGCTAGTTTTGCAGAAGGAACACCCAGGCGGACCTACTTATTATTATTATTATTCGTTATGTACACAAGTGTAAAAACCAAAGTTGTTTCAATGCGACTATATCTTTTCCGCAAGATAACATTGCATGCATGTCATGCAATTCAGAACTGCTTTTCCAAGCAATTCAGATCACGATGTCCGCTCAGTGCCATCAGTGTCACACCCATTCGCATTTTTTTTTATCACACCTTAACAATGTCCACATGTTAATGAAAATATGTCTATTTAAATTACCTGTTGAAGTATAAACTATAAATGTATAGATGCGCTTTAATATATATATATATATATATATATATATATATATATATATATATATATATATATATATATAATGTTTTATATACAAATGAGCAATAAAAATGATCATAAATATATATTGGGGGGGGCTTTGGGACAGCTATAACATAAGACCGGGCGGTATGACCCTCACACCTTTTAAGAGAGATAAGGTACTTGCTCGGTATGCGACCGTAACCGCTGCGTAGGTCGCTGCGTTACCCAAGCGCGTTATGCAAGCTGAGACTAGTGAACGTTGAGATACGCCTCCTTTGGCTCCACACGATTTCCGCCCATATGCAGTTGAAGCGTTAAAACGGCGCGGGGGGGGGGGGGCATCACTGCAAAGCTAATTAAGTACCAGGATGGTGTAGTACCAGGTGGCAGGAACCCTCCACGGTCGCCAAAGGGGAGAAAATATCTGAGGAGTACCTTTGACTGGGGCCTTTTCTCAACGTACTCGTATAATGAAGTAACGTCGCGGCAGTTTTAAGTATCTTCCTGAGATAAGCTAGGCCCGGATTCGAGGGCTAACGCGTAATAAGTGCACACGTTCATAGGATGGCAATTATCGTCCCTTACTTCATTTTCTTGTATCTAGTACGACTGTATATATATATATATATATATATATATATATATTTAAACAGCAAAATACGCGTTACAAAACGTATGCATGTGGTCATATATATATATCTCCGGCGTCTTTGCAATCACCATATTATACACATTCAGGGACATATGTATTTATATTTATATAGTGTTAACTCATTTTTAACTACACGACCGCATCGATCATCCCCGTAATTACTGCAACAAGAGCCATGACATATCGTGTCAGATCGGATCTAGCTACCAAGTACTCAACGATAGAGCATAGTGTGTGCACACATTAAATATTATATACTAGACATTTAAAAAGATAAATCGTTCAAATGACAATGAATGAGCCTTCTTCTTTAGGCTTACTTGACGTTTTGCGCTTTTGCCGGGCTGTTTCTTTCTAGCGCACAAGACTGGCAGAGCAAATAGGCCTTTTCATACGCGTCGGCTCGTTCATTTCTATGTCTACGTCACCGCTTGCCTTTCAATATAGGCGGCCAATTCTACGTTGTTGTTCAGCAGTAATTTCCAGCTGCTACGAAAGGCAAAAACAAATTTCTAAAGACGATGACCGAGGATCTATACCAATGTAGCTCTCCTTTAAGCTGTAAGCTGCAATCGACCTAAGTCCACACTCTCTATTGAACTGTCCCAATTTAGTTCGTAGAGCGCCGCATCTTACCGTGCACCCAGCAGGGCAAAGTTCAGAGACGGCTATCGCTTAGCGCGCGTTAATCACTAGCTGAATCCAGTTTAAGTCAAAATCGTAAAGCGAGGAAGATGTGACCCAGTCATAAGCTCGTGTAGAAGCGATGACCTTGTTTAAAGTGAGTTATTGCGTTTTTTTGTTTTAGGTCGGTTCTCAGAAGGTTGTTTATTGCATAGCTCTTTATCTATCCTCGTTAACGTTTAGAGTTACACACTTTTATACTACTAGAAAGTCATCCGTGTCCCAGGCGTTCACTTAGTAGATCTACGATTGGATTAAACAATAATATTGCGGTGATATAAGTTTAAGCAGCGGTGTTACAATAATAAGACGATTAAATGACATATAAACTAACTAAACCTTTTTTGTGCCCTTTCTTTTATAGAATTGACGTGCATGCGGGGTCGGCAAGAACCTCGATTGGCGATATCTATATATATTTCACAGCCAAAAAATAAAGTCAGTTATTATCTAGGGAGTGTATTTTAGCTAATAATTCCTGAACCAATCAAAATGAAGCTCTATGAACCAGACGACGTAAAACTCAGACTCTGTTATTGATCTCTATGTGGCGCAAATACTTTACTAAAATCACTCGATTGACAAGTCCTGGGTCTCGCTCGCGTTCCGCTAACCGGCCATCTGAGAAAGCATTCCACAGGATATTTATCGGATTTCACCCCCGAAGCTCATTATTTGCGAAGTCAGGAAATGACTCCCTGATGCTTTTACTCGTCTAGACTGAGGCATACCTTTTGTGCTGACGTTTACATAAAACAACTGTGATGATGAAGCTATTGTGTATATAAAAAACTTTGTGATTTGTTGTAAAATTATTAAAATAAAACCTGCTTTAACTTTTTAGTAGGTTAATATTTACAATAAAATTGTGTTTGTTGCGAATTCATGTCCTCAATCTAAGCACTTTTTATTTATTATTCTAAGTGAGAACTTTAACGTTGTAAAATGCAGCTTCACTGGTGAAGCAGGGTTGGATCTCAAATTTATATATATATATACACACACATATATATATATACACACATATATATATATATATATATATATATATATATATATATATATATATATTTTAGGTCAACTTAATTGTAAATGAAGGAATACCGACATCGTCGATATCGATGTGCGATTGGAGTGCTGGACATTTTGAACGCGTTCAACTCTACGCATCCGGATTCCTCCAAACTGAAAACACAAAGTCTAACGATAAGATTCGCGTAGGCATACGATAGTCTCGTTCAAGTCTGCATGCAAGGAGTGAGGCCTTCGCCTCTTCGCCTAGCTGCTCGCACGCACTGTACGGTTTTGTATTTTGCCGTACTCAGACCACATATCGCCACAGTCGGCTTCATGTTTCAGAAGTTGCTGCCAATGCTAAATCATACATGACGTAAAAACTGTGCCTAAGCTCGTTCCACTTTGAAGATCTTCAATCGAGTTTCCGCCGCCCAACCCTTTCAAAACATGAAAGTTACCTCGATCTCGTTGAAATGCAGAGAGTCATGCCGACAAAAGCAGTTTTACGCCATCGAAAAACATATACATGAATGAAAAAAGATTTTGCACCGTTGTCTGCCACATGATTTTTAAAGTCGATTCGACACCGTGAGCAAGAGTTAGATCCAATATGACACAGCTGCGTCAAAACAACAGTAAACGCTGGGTATAACTCTTGGCAGATATACGCTAAAACAAGAACTGTCTTGCCAATCGGCAAAGTCATATATTTTGTTATTCCTATAGAGTAATTTTGTCGTGCCACTTACGGAAATTTCAAGCAGTTACAGAGGCATAATTTGTTTCACGCTTCTAAAAAAATTGCGCAAAAAGGGCAAATTAACCGGCTGAGCGCTTGTCGCGCAAATTTATCATGGCAACGCTCCGGCCTGCACCAGCATGGGCGCAATAGCAAAATTACATAAAATAGGGTTCGAGTTTCAACTCCATCCACCCAGTTCTTCCTATTTGTCCCTCTGTGTGGCTATTTCTGTCCCCAAACCTCAACACTGGCTCGGGGGCCACCTTCCAAGTGGATCAAAAGCTTGCAGTAACTTGGTCGCAAAGTTGACAATTCTCGGCATGGGTTGTCTACAGGAAAATATTATAAACCAGCATCGATACCACGCGGCAATATACATGTAAGCTTTTTAGGACATTCTATGTAAAGCGGAAAGTGACTCCGTGAAGTCATAAACAGTGTAGGACTCAAGTCCCCTGCTTTAGACTCCTGAATCCACGGGAAGAAGAAAAAGCCCAACCCAATTTAGTACGGCAAAATTGTTAAGTGTTTTGGAGACTACATCAGGCCATAGATGTAAACAGCTTTTTGTGTACCAAAGAAACTGTATATATATATATACATATATACAGGGTGTCCCTATTTGTGTGGCCAAAACGCTAGGATATGGTCAAACTCGGTGAGAAAATCATTTTTGCCAATGGGTGGAAGCCGGGAAAACGTTTTGTTTAGGAGTGAGGATGAAATTTATAAAAGCAGTTATTCTGTCTTTTTTCTCCTACATAGTTGTGCAAAATCTACGTTTGCGGGAGAACCAGTCAACGCACAAAGGCCGATCATACCGGCGTGTTTGGCGGAAAATTCTGCACAATAAAGTATACATTACTAGCTTGCGTAGCAAAAAGCGAATAGCCAGATTAAGGAAAGTCATAAAAAGTCAAAATGTTACGTTAACGCTTTTTTGTGCAACATCGTAATTTTTTCCATTACGACCAAAAATGCACGTCCAAAAGACTACTCTCAGGCAATAGCAAATTTAATGCCCATTATTTTCGTATCAAGGTGATGGTGCTGCGTTACCTAGTTGTCAAGTCACTAAGCTTTTTCGACAGTCATAGTTGTTATGTTTTACGTGCAAGTTTTCACGTTCAGAACCGTAAACATTTGCCAAGGCGTTTCCGCCCCCTCCTTCCACTAGGAAAATTTATTCTCTTGTTGAGTTCTACCAAACCTCAAAATATGTACCTAACTTTCAGATACGCCCTATGGAAATATGCATGCCTTCGCTTTCGATATGGCTATTAAAAAAGCTTGGTTACTTGGCAACTACGTAACGCAGCACCATCACTTTGGTACGAATGTAGTGGGCATTAAATTTGCTATTGCATGAGAGTAGTCTTTTGAACGTACATTTTCGGCCGTAATGGAAAAAAATACGATGTTGCACAAAAAAGCGTTAACGTAACATTTTGACTTTTTATGACTTTCCTTAATCTGGCTATTCGCTTTTTGCTACGCAAGCTAGTAATGTATACTTTATTGTGCAGAATTGTCCGCCAAACACGCCGGTATGTATCGGTTCCTTTGTGCGTTGACTGGTTCTCTCACTGAGTTTGACCATATCCTAGCGTTTTGGCCACACAAATAGGGACACCCTGTATATGTGATTAATATTAGTGACGTTTAACTACATGTCGCTTTATCGCGTTCATATACATATGGTGTTCAAAACGTATCGCAACTTCTGTGTTTTTTTAAAAATTATTCATTTATTCATGAATATCTATTTTATCCCCTTCAAAGTAATCCCCATGAGATATTATACACTTGTGCCAACGATTTTTCCAATCTTCGAAGCACTTCAAAAAACCATTTTTTTTATCTTGTTCAGCTCCTCCTTCGATGCCGTCTTTATCTCGTCAAGCGTAGCGTAACGTCGTCCTTTCATAGGCCTCTTCAGTTTAGGAAACAAGAAAAAGTCACAGGGAGCCAGATCTGGGGAATACGGTGGCTGCGGCATCATTAGTGTGTTGTTTTTAGCCAAAAACTCGCGCACAAGCAACGATGTGTGAGCAGGGGCGTTATCGTGGTGCAAAAGCCAATTTTTGTTCTTCCACAAATCCGGGCGTTTCTGGCGGATTGCTTCGCGCAAATTGCGCATAACTTGCAGGTAATATTCCTTATTGACCGTTCTACCCTGTGGCAAAAACTCATGATGCACCACGCCCCTGCAATCGAAGAAAACTGTCAGCAAAACTTTCACATTCGACCGAACTTGGCGCGCTTTTTTCGGTCTTGGTTCGTGCGGCAGCTTCCATTGAGATGATTAAGCTTTGGTTTCCACGTCATAACCATAAACCCACGATTCGTCACCAGTTATGACCCTCTGGAGCAAAATTGGGTCGTTGCGGACAGAGTCCAACATCTCATTAGCAATGTTCATGCGATGCTGTTTTTGGTCGCAATTGAGCAATTTTGGTACGAATTTCGCGGCGACCCGTCTCATGCCCAAATCATTGATAAAAATCAAATGGCACGAGCCAATCGATATGTTTAGGTCCTCAGCAACTTCTCTAACGGTGATTCGACGATTGGCCAATACCATTTTCTCCACTTCATTAATTTTTTCGTCTGTTGTTGAAGTGCTCGGGCGTCCGGCACGCTCTTCGTCGTTCACATCTTCTCGGCCTTCTGAGAACATTTTGTACCACCGATAAACGTTGCTTCGGTCCAAAATAGCTTCTCCGTATGCCACAGTCAACATTCGGAATGCATCCGCGCACTTAATTTCGTTTTTCACACAAAATTTGATACAGGTTCTTTGATCCATTTTTTTGAATAGGTAAAAATCGAAGACGATCCAAAACACGTGCAAGCAAAGCAGCTGTCAACAATTAAGTGAACATTCAAAATGGCCGAGCTTGTCGGAATAAGTGAGAGACATGAGTACCAACATAACGCCACAAAAATCGAAATTCGAATATACGTAACCCGCGAAAATTCAAAAGTCGCGATAACGATTGAACACACCGTATATGCGCGATAAAGCGCCACGTATCTAAACGTCACTAATATAAATTACAAAAAAAGTTTAATTTATGCAGCCAGTCACTACTGTATGCGTGAATGCGCTTTCCAAAACTGTAAAATGTGCTTTACGAGAGAAATTAGACGGCCGATTTGGTTTTTGATCATTGACCGACGGATGCACTGACAGCCAGCACACAAGTCTATGAAAAGTCGACTATAAAAAGCTGCCGCAAACTGTTTTAACGAAGGATGGTTTCCACAAAGCCGTTGCGCATATTGAAATCAACAACCTAACACGGACCGTCGTCACACGCTTGTATATTGGCTGATGTTTCCAATTCCATTGCAAGCCAACTTCAACTTCACCAAGACTAGGTAGTAGCCTTTTCAATAGAGGAGCAACTAAATGTTTGACTGCTCAGATGTCCCGTGATGACGTGATGCCCGCGGCCTGCGGGCCCAGTACTGGGCCGTCCTTCCTTCCTTCCGCCGAAGACGGTGTGTGTTTGTGTGTGTGTCTTTTCGTCAATTTGGCATCTGGTCTCCGAGTCTGGCTGGAATGGAAATTATTTGCATGCGAGCACACGGCGAGACGTGCGATTGAATGCTTGTTTCTTTCGTCTAGGAAACGGCGGGAAAAGGGGTTAGAAGAATGAGAGTTAAAGGGAGGGAGGGAGGGAGGAGAGAGAGAGGCGTAGTATGGAAACGACAGTGTCGTACCCTTTGCCTTGTTGGACGAATCAACGGGTGATTTGACTTTGTGCTGGTATATGCGTATGCATGCGTGTTAAAATTCACGGGTAGCGCCGGTTCCGTTGCGCTTCTACATACAGCTGCAAATGGCGCCAGTTGCGCGAAATGTGAAGGCACCTCGACGCAGCTGCTGCTGCTGCGGCTGCCTAATTTAGTCAGCCCCAGCGGCGCAGAATAGCGCGGCTTGGAGGGTGACTGCTGCAAAAGCAACGTCGCAAATGCTTTCTTCGAGGAATTTTGCGTCAAAGTTGCCAACCGTTTTGCGTTACGAAACCAGGGAGCTCTAGGGTGATACCAGAAAGCAGATAACATAGCGCCGAGCATCACATCACACACACACACCCATCTACGTATGTTATTCCAGTATAGCAACGCTAAGCAATGTGCGTTTGCAGATGTGACAAACCGTGTTCCTAAATCAAGACACAAAGTCTCACTACATTATATGAAATATATCAAAAACATAGTTTTATTGAAGTATATACATATTTCAAAGTGTACTTTTGGCTGATACACTTACTGGACAGTTAGTCTTTTCGAGCTGCAAGTAAGTACTGTTTGAACATATATTTAAAGACGAGTAGAGTTTCTCGTAGGAGAAGCAGTGGAAGTTGATTCCTCGCCAGCAGGCACTAGTCAAGCACTCAACATCTCGCAGGGAACGTTTAAAAATATACTAAGCGGTACATGGGCAAATCTAAATTACCCATTATACGGCAAATATCTGACACAGGGGTAGACCATGCAAGACTAAGTGTTGCACGCAATGCATCGATTTGAGCGCCATGGACCGTTTAATTAGTATTTTTGTATGTACCTCCCGAAACTTGCAATGCAATAACTTATATTCGCCTACGTGAATGTACGAATGCACGATAAGCTACTAAGAGTGCAGAAAATGAGACACTAGGCTTCCTCAAACGCTCAAAGCCGGCAACGACTACCCTAGCTTGATTTACGACTTGTTTTGGGTGTTCAATTCACTTCTTGTCACTTCATAAAATGATTCCTAAGACCGAAGCTAAACATACAAGTTGATGCTGTACGTCATCCGGCTTGATATGGCTAGCTAAGTCGAAGCTATAAAGTTGCGATCTAAACACGGCATATTTGTTTTTGACACATTCAACCGCAAGCCAAGGCTCAATTGAAACTGTCACTGATTTTCTAGATGAAGGAGGTAAGCACTCTTAGGCACCTTAAACAGAAGCAAGATGTCGTCAACAAAGCAAACTGCCCTCACCCTGAAGCTTGTAAGCTGTATAGAGTACCACATGCGCAAATGGAGAAAAATAAGCAATACCGATAATAAAACCTTGATACCTTCCAATATAGGTAACAACGTTTTTGTTTAGATGCAATGACCAATCTTGTCTCGTAAGTGTCTATGACGTAGCCCGCCAGCCCCGGAGGCTTTGCAGAGAGTGGCCTAGGGCGTCTAAAACTGTAGAGAACACCAGAAGATCCTTGCTGGCTGAAAAGGATTGTGTGTGATCAGCACGTGTAAAACGTAGCTGCACTGTGTGTTTCCATCCAGGCGAACCCAGATCTCCGACCCGACACCGACCCGCTCATCAGGTAGCAACATCTGTCCTCCGTAGTCCAGTGTGTGCGACATCCAGTAACGACAACGTTAGTTTCGTAAGAAGGCACAAGCCAATAATCCGGCGCTAGACCAGGTTTTCGAGAAATTTAGCTTGTGGCTCTCACCCGCGACTGTCCAGTCTAGACCTCCATCTCCCGTGAGGGCTTCGCGGTTCAGTCTATTTTCGGTACGGCGAGCATGGCATACTGTCTGCTTGGTGATTGTCCTCGGTATAGACGACACACCGGAGGCATTCTGTGTTGCACTTTTGACTCTATGGTCAGGAATTCTACATAGCATATCAGGCTGTCATAATTCAAATGCTTTAGAAACGTTGATAATTTCTAAACCTTCAATATCATTTAGTCAGGAACTTCACATATAATATCAAGCTGTAATGATTTAAACACCTTAGGGACGTTTATAATATCCAAACCTCCCGTATAACAAAGGACGTTGATAAACCTCCGACAACAGCAATGTGGTCTGCGTTTCGGCATTTATGCTCAGTTACGTGTTATGCCAAAGGGGTCCCTCTGGAAAACTTAATTCTCCGCTAGTTGATCCACGCTGATCCGATATCACCGATCCTACTGCCGTTGTTTTAGCTCTAAATATGGACCTCGAGCCATAGACGTCTTACTACCGAGAGGAACCTTAATTAGAAAATATAAATGCGCAAATCCCACGTCCTTCGCATATTTTC
>QVRM01004250.1:0-76271 GCA_003439945.1 Dermanyssus gallinae
TGTTTTAAAGCAGATTTACAGGATTTTGAAAGCAGATATACAGGATTTGAGAGCAGATATACAGGTACTTTACAGCAAATGTACAGGCACGTTATAGCAGATATACAAATATTTGTTTTATAGCATAAATAAAGGTATTTAAAAGCAGATATACGGTAAATAGGTATTTCGCAGAAATGAGGGCCTACAAACGCATACACATAGAGGAATCACATCGGCCCTACAACACACTACAAAGTACAAGTCGAAAGAAAGTGTCCCCCCGTGCCCCGTACGCGCTAACGACTCGACTGCTGCCCTGTCCCGTCTCCTTCACTGCGATGCTGCATACCGTGTCTAGACAGCAGCTAGCGGGTTTGGTGTGGTTCTACTCGATTGGCTGCACTTCGAAACCACTCTTGCCCAGGCCACCGGCGATGGCGGCGGCTGCGGTGGTCAGATTCAGCAATGGCTTCCCGTATCGGTTACCACATTGTGTGTCCAGTCTGCAGTGTATTGTTATTATATGTCCACTTAATCGGGGAGGTATGTGGCCGATGAATCAATGCAGTATTACCGATAACGGCGGAGACCGGGAGGGGCGGCCAGAGGGTCGATTCAACTCGAATTGGCCGGAGGCAAAGACAGTTTCGTTTGATGTAACACGGTCCTGCTGAAAAGACGGACAGGCTCAGGTACAACTGAGTAGCAATAGTTGTTGTTGTTTGTGTTGTTGTTGTGTGATGACGACCTGCGGTATGGGCTGTGCCATATCTCGGCCGGATCGATTTTGAACTCAGGAGATCAGCGGGAGGAGAGCCTGGCGGCTAATAAATAGTCTGTCTGTTTGTGTGGAGACAGCCGACCGTACTCGGAGCCGCCGTTCGCCGGAGCGTGATGAAACGCCTTTGAGTAGTCTACTACCGCGGCAGCGATGATATCGAATCAAGATATCTATGCTGGCCGGAGAGAACAAATTGTTGTCCCGCCGATAAAGCAAGCTGCTGCGAACTACTGCGGACATAAATGGATGCTAATGTTACCGCCAGTTGTTGATTCGGTTCGATGCTCGGTCGTAGTCGCGTGGATCAATATTGTCGGCGTGCAGCGCTATCGCTAAGCTAGTCTAGTCTTAGTTAAAGCAACCTAAATAAATTCTACTCCAGATACATTCGTCTAGCGTTAACTTTCTCTCTCTCTCTGTCTCCCTCTGTCTATAAGAGAAGCAATAAGTTAGCTTAGATAGAGTTAGGGTTACTCTAATAGGGTATTCGTGCTCTATGGACCCACTAGTTGTATATTTCATAGATCAAGTAAATTGTAGTCATTCGCACTTCGACGTTCCTGTTATCAAAATACAGAACGTCTCAAACGCATACTTTAATGGAACGCCTGTGCGTCTTCAGCTAAGTACGCATGCGAGGAATAAGTCGTTTATGTCTATCTCTCTATCCGTTTGTTTGACCGTCATTCTGTATCGAATTGGTGTTGATCTCTGACGACATGTAACAGGCCAGAGCGTCAAACTATCCTCAGTTTTCTGCGTTCTGGCTCTGTGTTCGCTAACTGACACTTACATTATGTACATAAAGTTTACTAGATTGGCACGTATTTGCTGGGAAAAATTATCTTTTCTCAACCCCTATTGCAAACACGACTTGCATATTATCTCTTAGCCTTACTATTATGAACGGCCAAGGAAGATGATTGACTTAATGGTCGGAAAGTAATAGCCTAATATTAGTAGAAACCATGTTGCGTTTTTTTTTCAATAAATATAGAATAAACTACGGCTATACAAATTTGGATCACAACGGGGCTATAATAGGCGATTCACAACGATCAATTGCATACAAGAAAAAGCAACAGCACCTCGCGCAAAGCAATGTCCCATGAATCCGGCTATTTCAAATTGCAGTGTTTCACTGGTTTGCGAGTTTTGTATGCGTAGAGCGTAAATATGTTGTTATAAAGTAAGAGTTAACCTTATTTTGCCTTTAGTAATTCTATGTTCTAGTTTAATAACGACTAAGCGAATCCAAAATACCGATTGTCTAGAACGCGTAAGAACACATAACCAACGCTATTCATATCGATGTGGGAAAAGTTTTTTCAGTGCATTTTTTAATTGTTTATCGTATTACAGAATCGCGTGTTCAAAATTATCACATTGAAGACGTCGATCGATCAGTGCAATCGAACTAATCATTGAACTTGACTGGAGAGGAGTACTCGTTTCACCAAATATCACAAAATTGACGCAGTCAAAAACTAGCTTATAAACTTGTTCAAGTAGGAATTCAGCCGGGAGCCCTCTTCAGCGGGCCGACCAGAAACGCATCTCTCTACTTTAAGCAATCGCACTACAGCAGCTCAGTTGCCGCAGTGTACAGCGACGGAACACACCCACACTCGAGTATACATTGCACTTGTTTGCCAAGCCACTCCCTGGAGACTAATAGGTACCAACTAAGATGGGTGTATGCAAATCAATGTATCGTACACATATGCGTTTTATTTTACCTTGAGTGCGTATTCTCAACATAGATAGACACTGTCGTAATCTATTGGTAACTATATAAGCATCTAGCCACTCAAATTATCCACCGCATACGTGCGTTTAGTTGCTATATATATATATATATATATCTCACTAGTACACGACTGCAACGGGCAGTATGACGAAGAAATGTAGATCACCACATTTAATAATGACAAGAATAGTAAAGTAAGATGTTGCACTAACTCTCTTTAGTTTTAGTGGACAACGACAACAACAACAACGACAATTGTTGTTGTAACAAAATTTTAAGAGTGTAGTCATTACTTCTGCTTATCGGTAAACGCATTTTCGATGTGACTGGCTTGACGCAAACAGTATCGCCGATAAAAGGAAACAGCTTAGCCATGCGGCCACAGCCAGCATTCGCGCTCGATTGTACCGATTTTCATTAACGCGACTTGTTCAAACGTTACTATTTCGATGGGCCAGAGTTCCCTTTGCGTCGAATCGTTGCGTTAGTCTCGGGCTTCCCCCCCTCCCTGTGACTGCAGCAGCAGCAGCTTCCATCGCCTCACTATTACCGTTGTCGTCATCGGTTAACCCACAAGCTTGGACGGCTTGTGGCACGGTAGTCGTGGTGGTGGTTTGAAGGGCTGCACGCTCCGGCCTCCCTACAGGGCGGAAGTTACGCCGGAAGTCTGAATGAAAGCTTCGTCGACTAGCGTCACAGGCCGGTATACAGTACATCGTTGCTAGCTCGACGAAAGGGTGTACTATATGTGAAAGGGGTGTAGTAGGCGGCCGCGGCGGCAGCGGCGGGGGTGTGGTTGGTTGGTTGGTTGAAGCAGTGGGGATAAGTTTTGTGGCTGGCTGCATCAATGGGTGGGGTTAGATCGATAGCGATGCCCTGATGCAGCACATACACAGCACATGCGTTGCAGTTCTGAACGCTTTCATCAGCGTCATCGCTGCCGCCGCCGCCACCGCCGCCACCTCTAGAGCTCGAGCTGCCGTTTGCCCCTGTTTCCCACTGTTCTGGTATTTGGCTAACAGGGCAGACAGCCACAAAGCTAACACGTGTGAGAAATGCTTACTGAAGCCAAACTGTGAGTTCTTTTACTTGCTTCACTTCTGCGAATCACTTAAACATGAATTGCTCGCAGCTCACTGCTGGCCTAGACACTGTCTGTTCTGTACTTTTGCAAGAAGTACGTGTTAGGCATTACATAGATTATTTCGAGCTCAAGAGGACATAGTCATGCCACGCTGTGCTTCAGTAACGACCAGCATCTCTCAGACAGTTTCTTTATTTCATTAACGAGTCGAACATTGTTAACATAGTGAGGCGGGGGGAGATCAAAAAGTATACCGGCCGTAAAACACGCTGGCAGTGAGCGCAGTCTCGGTCTGTCCCGCGTTTTATAGCAGGGCAGTGTGCTATACTCCAGGATAATATGGGGTATATGCTAAGCAAGCTATAGTGTATTGTAACCGGCGGCAGAAACTACTCGTCGAGAGCCAACGAAACGTACGCATGTTGTGCAGAGTAAACTAGGCATCGAGTAAGCTATGCATGATTCTACACGTTGGACACGAATAGGCCAGGCCTAACACCAGACTTCGTAGCAGGAAAACTTGCAAGTCCGTACACAAGCGTCATAACCATTTCATTGGGCTTGTGCGCGTTTACTTATGAGACCTTTATTTTGACGTTGGTCACCAATATCCCCTCACCTAGTGTAATCACCATTATATTTTGTTCTGCCTTAGAGCATATTACGATTGTTGTAGCATTTGTGTTGTAATAATTCATAGACGAACAAAAGTCTGACGATAGCCAGTGAACTTTGAAGAGCCGTTAGAACTTTACAATTGGTAGGCAACCCTCTCGGCGTCTAGTGGCAGGCTTGCCTATTTAGAAGAGGTAACAGCGCCCTCCGCACTTACACAAGACGATAGTGCGGCGGCATAGTCACACGTCTTGACTGCCGCTGTTGCTGTAGATACTGCTGCCATCCTTTTAGAGTCCCGCCTAGCCATGCGCCCCTACGACCAGCTTCTCCTTTAGCCTCACGCAGGCAAATAATGATGTCCCTCCCCTTGCCTTTCGGACTTGAGGGTCCGGCCTTGGCTCTAGGCTGCCGACGGTGATTGAAGCTTGAACAGTGGCGGCAAGCGAACCATGGGTCTTTCCGTCCGGAAACAACACGCTGGTGGACCACGACAGCGGCTGCTGAAGGCGAAAGGGTATGTATGTCTGCGCTTCTTCTCGTCCTGAATACTGGGCAATGCCGATTTCTCAGCGCCGTGGGTCAAGACAAATCCCTGCCGGTCCTCGTTTCTTCTTTCTCCTAGTACACGACCGACCGACCGACCACCATCACCACCACCGTGTACCCCGAAAGGCGGGGCTCACCAAAGCACCGGAAACTATCTGTGATGGGCCCTAACCGCTTCGGCGCTTTCTTTCGTGGAACAAGACGATGAGATGAACACGAACGACGACAAACGAAAGCCGGCCGCGAGGCATCATCAAGATTTGTTTTTGACTGGTTTTCTTCGCGGGTTCATCTTCCATCTCTCCGGCCCTCCTTCTTTTATTGCCTTCCATTTTCCTACCATTGCTTTTCAAACGTGCGGTATGTCTGGTCAGCTAAGTCACGCTCGTAAAGCGACACATATTCTACAAAAACTAGGAAGTTAACTGTACCGGCATCCAGTTCGTTCTTTGTTAAACCAGCGACGATGAGTATCCGAATTATGGAAGAGAGCAGCGTCGCGCAGTCGACTGCTCCCAATGCTGTGCACAAATACGTGCAGAAGCGTATGAGGATCAAGGACAGTCTTGCCTCGATTAGAAGACCCGACGGTACAATCGCCACTGACGACCAGGAGAAAGCAGAAATTCTTAGAAATGTCTTTGCAGCTACCTATCCCACATATGAAGAACTGCAGACGCGGAACGCACACGTCGCTCCACCTATATCAACGCCAACGCCCGAAAATATGAGCGTTGTGAACGACGTCGATGCATCTCCTGAAAACATCTTAAAGCATCTCCGCAAGCTTGCCAACAAGCGGAGCGCAACCCCTGACGGTATTCCAGCTTTTGTCTATAAAAAGTGTGGCTACGACGTATGCGTTCCACTTTCTATGATTTTCCGCCGATTCCTGGAGGAAGAAACTGTACCTAGTCTCTTTCGGTGTACTATTGTATGTCCGGTACTTGACCGCGGACAAAAAAGTGATCCGAATAATAAAAGGCCAGTACCACTCACCTCCGTCCCATGCAAACTATTTGAGAAGGCCATCGCCGAAGAGATCTATCGAAACGCAAATGCACAAGGTATTATTTCGAGTGAACAATTTGCGTATCGTCCCGCTCACTCGACGCTCTTGCAACTGCTCGAGACCCAAAATGACTGGTGTCTGCTTTTAAATGATGGAAGAGCATTTGACTGTGTGTACTTCGATTTTAAATCTGCCTTCGAAAGCACCACGCACTCAAAGCTGCTTAAACTTCTGCCGCAATACGGAGTTGGTCGTATAGTTAATTGGATTAGGGGCTTTTCTGTCAGATAGACTTTTTAGAGTTAGGGTTAATAATTGCCTATCATCAACGGCAGAAGTCACATCTGGTTGTCCCCAGGGTACCATACTTGGGCCATTAATGTACATATTGTATACTGACTCTATGAAACACATAATACCTCAACATGTGCAGGTAAAGATATATGCTGACGATGTAAAAATGTATACACCTGTAGATAATGTAAATCATATTGTTTCTTTCCAAGGAACACTGGACAAATTTACAGAATGGTGCAAAGGACTTGATCTTAAACTGTCGGTGGATAAGTGTGCTGTCCTTCACTTTGGTCACAACAATCCTGCTCATATATATACATTGGGCACTAAGGAGTTAACTGCAAAAAAGATCTATAAAAGACCTAGGTGTGTTAACGGCATCCAATTTAAACTATGCTCCTCACATTCTAGAAGTAGCAACGTCGGCTACGAGGAGAATGAACTGGATTCTGCGTTCTTTTGTGATCAAACAACCCTCTCTGTATGTAAGGCTATATAAACAATATGTTCTCCCGATTTTGGTATATGCCTCACCTGTGTGGAATCTAGGTTATTCTCGTGATGAAAGGATACTGGCCGGTATTCATAAAAAGTTTGTTAAACGTGTTGCATATCGTTGTAACATTAGCGAAAACGATGTTAAATGCGACAATATTGTTAAAATGTTAGATAGAATTGACATACGCACGTTTACTCGCATATGTAAACGGCCCGAGCAAGCGGGGAAATTTTTTAACATGAATGCTACAAACACTCGCTCGAGAATCAATCTCCAGGCTAAAATGATTGCCAGGAGAGCGATTGTTAACAAAATGTTTGCATGGCGCTTAGTCCGTAAGCTTAACCATGTACAACCCACCCGCCTGAAGGCCGACTTGCGATAACCTTCTTCTGTGATCACAATAAAGCCCCCCTGCTAAAGGGTGTGTGAATATATCCCCCCACTAATCGCAAAATTTGACTGATTCGGAATAATGCTAACAAAAATTATCCACTTTAGACACAGTGTACATGCCCGTGTACTTTATATGAAGACGAAACAGATCTAAGTAAATAAGGCCAAAGGCTTACAGGCGCAAACGCCTCTTGAGTCGTTTGGTTTAGAGCAAAATCGGCAAGCTTGGGATTGATGTCTATTTATAGAATACAGAGTAAAGAAACTGTGACCTTTTAACAACAGCCGAACATCAGTCAGGTGTTCCTATGTTTCCCTCAAGCCGCTCCCTACTGTTCCTAGCAGCTTGAAGCTCATCCACATATTTTCTTTTAAGCGCACATTTATTTATTAATATTGTGTATGATATGCATGCGTTCCTTCCAACAAATGTATTTTTATTATGAATGTTGTTATCTGATCAGTGTTCCAAGTTTACATTTGTGAGATTTGAACGTTCGTTTTGATATTTTTTAGCAACTGTAGCTTATATTCTCATCCTATAGCGCTCATTTTGGCATTTACTCGTTACATTTATTATTCTTAGTCGCTGTTGCTTCTGGTTTTATGCTGTGTTTGTTTTTGTGGCTGCCGTCGACGTAATTTTTGGTGTTTCGGTTAGGTCAAATCACACAAGTAGAGTACTCACATTGACTTTTGTAAGAACAAACAAGAGAGTAATGTTGTCTCCCTACCACCAGTAGATAGGGCTAGATAGGCCGTTTCGCACAAGGCAAATTTGCAACAAATAATTTGCCCAAGCAAATAATCGCCAAACCACGACGCCAACAAATGCAATGAACATCACCACACATAATGGTGTTATGGCAGTTTACATACTTCGAACTTTAACAAAACTCGAATACGAGATTTATTTTACTTTAACAAAATGTGTTTATCAGAAATCAATGCGCACGGCATTATATCCATTACGAAAGCGATATTAGTACTCTATTCCCTAACTCCTATCTCAGGTTAAAGTGGCAGGTGCCAGTTTATTTATCTATGTAAGCCGCTAGCCCTTTTTTAAGTTCAATACGTTTATCAAATACTTAAATAGTACGCAGTAGGTGTTGCGAACTAACCCCCTAAGAGGCCGAGTTAAAAACTTAAAGGCTGAGTCAACGTAAGGGCTACATGAATGTATCGAGCTGGCCCCTTTAAAACACGACTTCTAGTCACTTTGGCAAAATGAAGGTTGGAAAGTAAATCATAAGTAGCTGACGTCCGCAATACGTTTTGCCTAAAACGTTCATCACACGCTGTAACCTGTTCTAAAAATAAGGTGTTTGTTTATGAAATTCGCATTACATTTCGTTGCAAATGGTTGGTAAGAGCCCAATTATGCTTGTAATAATAAGGCCTTAACAGTTGCGGTTCTTCTTATAGAGCAGATCATCGTTGAATTACATGATGATCTAAGTGTTAATCCGCAAATGTTTGTTATTAGGTCCGTTGCACATGAGACTCTGCAGTATTATAGGAGAAAACAATATGTCTGGAAACAGCAGAAGAACCCAGTCACCGTTCAGTCATCTGGCGTTTCTATGCTGCAAGCAAAAAATATTACATTGAAATTGGACGCATCGCTTACATTAAACTCCACGCAACAAAGCAAACGGTCAAACAACTACAACAACCTGAAGGTAAAGATAAGGTTTATCTTCCTTAACGGGGAGCCCTCAGTTCGGATTCAACGTTCGAATCCGTATAGGCTTTCCCCGCTGCACACAACTGGTTTCAACAATCTCATATGCTACGCTGCAGGTTCTAGTGCCGTTCATTAGAACAGTACAAACTGCGTTGATCGACAACTCGTTGCGCTCAACTCGCTCATGAAAGCGAAGCATCGGTGGACGAGACCGCTAAGTACAATCTGCGGCGTCACTAGCACGACAAGAGAGCCATCCATCCACTACTCATCCACCGTTCGCCCGCAGTTCCGCCGCACTAATGTTTCGATGTTGTGGTCGGCAGTGAGGTGCGCTCTGCTGTCTTCGGCCTTCGTACGCCTGAAGACAACACGTACGAGGTGGACAATGATGGTACTGACGAGACGACTATACTGTCGTGGCCCACGCGAACGAGGAACGCTAGCGGCGTGGCGAATAGCTATATCGAATATTGCGTGTTCTTCACGAACCTCTCTCCTCGTGCATGCGACCAAATCGAATTTTTGCGCACGAGCTGCTGCGTCTCCCGCTGTCGCAGCGCGTACAGCGTGCACAATCTGGCATCGGAGTCTTACATCGTCGATTACATCGCCATCGCACGAAACCTCCCAGCACTATTCCCTCCCCTTACCTCCGCCCATGTTCCTCACCACTTTCCTATTCCCATGTTCTGGCGCTCTGGCGCGCGGCACATTCGTCGATTCATCGAGTTGCAGCATCGCGACATGTCCAATTGGCCCTGAAACGCGACTCAAATGTTCGAGCTTCGGGTTGCGAGTCGTCCGCAGTTCCCGCAGTTAGACAGTGCCGTTGCGAGATTTCTCCACTGGAGCTCCCATTGCTGCTGCTGCTGCGTTTGTTGAAGTATTTAGTTGGTGTCAACGCACACCTGTATGGTGTGCCGACCTCGTGTTAATGATGAGGGTGATGCTGAAACAAGCCGGGGAAGCGTCCTCATACGGGACGTGATGTCTCGCGAGCCGCCCGCTCATTAGCGCTGCGAAATGGACTCGAGCTGCAAACTCTCCATTGACATCTCGCATAGACTTCTAGGTAGAAACCTTCCTCCTAGTTTGTTCTGCTTTACGTTGTCTGCGACCTCATTCTGCCTAGTACGCGATGTCTGAGGATATAAAATCTGCCTCGTCCCCGCTCTTGTCGCCTGTCCGTCCTCTGCTTGTACTTGAAATGCCGAGTCAAACTATTGATACCTTGCGCAATCGCAAGTGCCTAACTCGCATTGTCGCCGACTACGGATACGACACGGACTTTAGTTGTGTGCGTGACCTCTGGCTGTGCTATGAGACGGACCGGTTCAAAACTAGCATATATCATCAATCGTATATATCGTTACATGTCGACTTACTCGGTGAGTATTTGTCAGCGAAATGCTTCTTGTCAGCCTTCTCCTGCCGTGCAGGACGGAAGGAGAAAGCTTAAAACGAAGAAACCTCGCTATCTCTTCATTGATAGCGAGGCAGGGGCAGTGAGGATGAGGGAGAAAAAACGCAAACGGCTGTAGAGCGTGTAAAATTCGGACGTAATACGGTGAGCAAGCACACGGATTGTTTATTGAGTAAATATGGGAGCGCACCAATGCATTGTTTGTATGTCTGTGTGTGGCAGGTGAAGTTCACGACTCAGACTCTCACCCACCACGACGCTCGGTGATGTATAAAAATGACTTTGTCAAAACTGAAAGATAACAAGCATGTAGCACGCATACAGACTTGGCTTCTATCGTTCCAAGCTGCACTGACGACATGATGCCTGCAGAAACGCCCAGCAGACCTAGCGGCGCAAGGCGGGATCCATTTGAAAAATTGTCCCCGGCACCTTTTCTTCTTTCTTCCTTTAAAATCCATTTCCGTTCAGCGAGCAACTACAACAACAACAACGTCTGCCTTTCACAAGGATGGCAAGCCTGCATACGTGCATGCATACATATCGATACACATACATACATACACTCACAGCCACACAAACAAACACTCAGCCACAGACACACGTACCTACGACTGTACAAATGTAACTGGAGATAGCCGGCGTGCCGCCCGCCCTCGATGCTCGAGGTTACCGAGGTCATTTTTGAATAATGCCGCCTTTGAAACGCGTCCGCATTCAGACGGCTCGGTCTTTCTCTCTCTCTCTCTCTCTCTCTCTCTGTTCCTCTCTGGTTGCGCGTCGGCGCGGTGCACATGCTTTGGGCTCGGGAGATCCGCTTGCATGGGCCTGCCTGTCTGCGAGTGGGGCAGTGGGGCCTGGGTTTAAGGCCTGCACGCCTTGTCGTCGTCAATGTTGTTGTTGTTGTTGTCGTCGTCGTCGTCGCCGTTGCCGTCGTCAGTCGCTACGCCGACGACCCGAATGTGTTTACAAACCTAATTTCCTTTCGTGCCTGCAGTCCGAGGCAGTTTGCGCTCTGTCGTGCGCTTGTTCGGTGTTGCGAGAGTTCGCCGCTGCTACTATTGTTGTTGCTGCTGCTGCTGGTGATGGTGATGTTGATGTTGTTCTTGTTGCAGCAGCAGCAGTCGGTTCTGACACCGCGACGTTGTATGTATGCCCTTCGCTTTGCTCCTGCAGACAGGAATAATTGCGCTGAAACGGCGGCGGCTGCTGCGGCGGGTGTCGTTCGGCGCGCAGTCGCATGATGTATATCCGCCACAAAGGTCACCAGGTGACAATGGTGGTGGTGGTGGTAGAAGTGGTGGTAGAAATGTGAATGCAAATCTTTATGATCGTCGGACGACCCGACAACACGGTTGGCACATTAGGCGAAAGAAATACTACAGCTTAGGTTAATTAGTTAGTTAGTTAGTTAGCTAGTTAGCTAGCTGGGTAGGTAGATAGTAGTTGTAGTAGTTGCTTACCTACTACTGGTTATCTAGGTGCAAACTAAACGAACCTGCCTTGACGCCTCTTGTAACGTGCATAGTGATTATGATAATAATGTGCGCACGTGACCTGCATGACGCTGATGGCTGGGACGTGCTTTGATTCTCGTGGCTATGTGTGAGTAAGTAGGTCGACAGCCAATGCCTTCTTTGTTTTTGCCTTCGCTTTCACGAATTCTGACAACTGTACTTAGTTAGATAGGATCATCGCAAACGATCAACCAAGGCCTGGAATACCTTCTCGCCTGCAAAAATAAAGGGTTTTCGACACAAGTGTTAAAAACGAAATTGAAGCTGGCAGAGTGTCATTGATAGGGACGAGTACTTTAATGAGTAGAGAAAGTCGTACATTTGTGCAGCTTCATAATTTTATCTAGGAAAGCCCAACCTTAAGAAAAAATATATATACAAAATAGGCGACAAATTACACCTATAACGTATCGAATATTTATGCAGGTATTTATGAATAGAGTGCAGATTATTGTACAGACAATTGGAGAAATAGGATGATCATATTTTGTATTAGGTCACGTTGTGAAGGCATCGAGAATGCGGGTACAAGGGTGTGTAGCAGGGATTTTAGATCTTACAAAAGCATATGCTATGATGGACAGAACAATGTTGTATCAAATCATGTTGGAGGAGGGTTTTGACACAAGCTGGGTGGAGTTACTAAAATAAATTTGCAGGAATAACACACGTCAAATAATAATAATGTCAGCCGAACAACATGAGTTATCAATCAAACAGATAGAGTAGTATATAGTCGCCAAGGGGGTCAGGCAAGAATGCCTGTAGTAATCGGTATTTTTTTTATGTATATAGAGAGAATAGCGCAAAAAATCAATATCACGAATTAAGAATGGCTGATGGGGGTAAAGGGTGTATATTTTAAAATTTGCTGACGATATGATAGTGTCAGGGCGGGGCACTAGCGAACCTCAACAAATGTTGAATGCATGTGAGAAAAAGTAACTGGGCATGGTGTCAATTGAAAACAAGAGCGCAACTTAAGTAATTAAGTGGGTTGGAAAACAGCACTAAAACGAAGTGGGGTCGCAGAGTGAGTTCGCAGCTATGAAGGTTGAGTATAAGAGTCAGCAATGAGCAAAGGCAAGGGTATCGGAGAAAATGCTGAAATTGAGAGTAAAGTCATACACAAGCAAATGGGAATTAGCGTTAGGTTCTAGATCGAGTTTGGCATACATTTTGGTGTTTATGAAACGGAAAAGGCAGAAAAAACGGGGTAAAATGGGTATACGATAATTCATGAGCAAGTGGTTTATTGGCAGATGCCAGAGCAGGGATGTTGAGTACAAGGATGCAATGAACTAAATATAGGAATGGGAAACGTACAGAATGTCGAGCTTGTAGGTTAGGGAATGAGAATCAAACATATTGTAAAATATTGTACAGTTTTGCAAGGGAGCAGAGATATAGCCCTGTCAGAAACCCTAACCTTAGGACCAATGGAAGGCAACTCAGTAGGTATTGGAGGATACATTGATGCTATGGATGCGTAGGTAATATATATGCTGCGGCTCTAAGTGCCCTTAATATAAAGGTGTGTTATGTGTGTTTAGGTGCACAAGTCTATATATATATTCCCGGACGTGTATGCAAGACTGCATGAAGCTGTGAGTTAAAGATAAATACAGTTACTTATTGAACTAGCATGTATTTATATTAAACATTTTTTTCGTAAAGTACATTATGTATGTATTACGCATTTTACGAAGGATAAGCTAAGTCAATGTGCCTAGCGAGCGTGTATGTTCTTAGAACCGGCTCGTTTTTAGAACCGGTTTGTTCTAAAATCCGGCTTGTTCGAAAAAGCGGCTTGTTCCAAAAACCGGCTCGTTCTTAGAACCGGCTTGTTCTAAGAACCGGCTTGTTCTTAGAACCGGCTTGTTCTTAGAACTAGCTTATTCTGAAAACCGGTTTGTTCTAAAACCAGTTTATTCTAAGAATTGGCTTGTTCTTAGAACCGGCTCGTTTTTAGAACTAGCTTATTCTAAGAACCGGCTTGGTCTTAGAACCGGCTCGTTTTTAGAACTAGCTTATTCTAAGAACCGGCTTGCTTTAAAACCAGTATATTCTAAGAACCGGCTTGTTCTTAGAACCGGCTCGTTCTTAGAACCGGCTCGTTCTTAGAACCGGTTCTTTCTTAGAACCAGTTTGTTCTTAGAACCAGCTCGTTCTTACAACCGGCTCGTTCTGAGAACCAGCTCGTTCTTACAACCGGCTCGTTCTGAGAACCAGCTTGTTCTTACAACCATTTTGTTGTTAGAACCGGCTTGTTTTAGAACGGGCTTGTTTTTAGAACCAGCTTGTTCTAACAACCGACTCGTTCTTACACGGGCTCGTTCTTAGAACCGGTTCTTTCTTACAACCCGCTTGTTCTTAGAACCGGTTCTTTCTTACAACCCGCTTGTTCTTAGAACCAGCTCGTTCTTAGAACCAGCTCGTTCTTAGAACCGACTCGTTCTTAGAACCGATTTTTTCTTAGAACCAGCTTGTTCTTAAAATCAGCTCGTTCTTAGAACCGGCTCGTTTTTAGAAAAAGCTTGTTCTTAGACGCAGCTTGTTTTTAGAACCAGTTCGTTCTTAGAACCAGCTTGTTCCTAGAACCGTCTTATGCATCACGTGTCCGTTTCGTTTAGACCAGGCCTAGATTACTTCAGAAGTGTGACCCGAATAGAGCAGCGGTCTACCTGACAAGCGTGTAAATAAAATTTCCTTCATCGAGATTTTGTGCTCTTTTAATAGAAATGCAATTGCCTTTGGCTTGGCACGTCTCTACAATAACCGAGCGCTTGTACTTAGGAAAGCAATATCAACCTTAGTGCATCATCATCAACATCTGAAGTGCATAAGAAAATTGGTTTTGTCCAAAAACTGTCTGTCATTTCTCATATAATATATCACTTACATTCCTACATGTATCATTTGTGACGGTGTGCAGTGTTCTCAGGGATTACAGGACTGTTTTTAAACATATTCAAGAAAGTGAGTGAAGGAGAACTACAATTCGTTTTTTCAAAACTTTCATCGGAAAATATGTGGGGAACGGGAGAAGAGATGTTAGGACAAGTACGTCTTTAGCCATTTACCCATTTACTGAGGAACGTCTTCTAGATTCTACCTTACACCATCGTAATGACTCGAATCACATGGCTCGTCTCTCTCTCCCTATATATATATATATATATATATATATATATAGATGTTAGGACAAGTGCGTCTTTAGCCATTTACCCATTTACTGAGGAACGTCTTCTAGATTCTACCTTACACCATCGTAATGACTCGAATCACATGGCTCGTCTCTCTCTCCCTATATATATATATATATATATATATATATATATAAATATAAATATTTCATATCCATATTGTGTATATAAGTATATCTCGTTCCCGTTGATCGCCAGCAAGTCTGAGCGCAATGATTGTTCATACACATGCCGTCTGATCTTTGTTTGATATTGTTTGATATGGCAAAGGATGGCCGAGATCGCCCGAACCAGCGTCACACTACTGCTACAGGCAAGCGGATGAGTGCGTATATAACACCCAAGATTGCCGTGCCTCAAGGCGGGCAACTGTCGCGGACGCGAGCCGCACACCGCCGCTGTAAGTATGGGTCGAGTGGCTTTTTCGCCTGTCTATCAGATCCCCAGTCCACTTATCATCGTCTTGCGTCTTCGTCGTCGAGGAGTGCGCAAACAAAGCAGATGATGATGAGAGACATCGAGAGTTCGAATCGAACGACTCTGGTTGCAGCTCTGTCAGCAATGTCATCACCATCGCCTCCACCACCACCACCGCCTCCACCACCACCACCATAAACAGGACACGGCGGCAGCAGGAGCTAAAGCAGACGCATCTGCTTGCCCACGCCCCCCCCCCCCGCATGTGCAGATAACCCCACACTTCGTAAGTCGCGCCTTTCTCTCGTGCCTTACGACGGCGGGCCTGCTGTTGTCCACACTTTCTCGCGGTAGCCACACTTTAATTGGTAGTGGTGATGATGGTGGTGGTGGTCGTGGTGGAGGTTTTGCTGCTGTTGCTGCTGCTGCTGACGTCTTCATCGTTGGCTCCGTCGGTGTTGTTCTTGTTGTTACTAGACTCCTCCTAGAAGTCCTTCAGATGTTGTTGTTGCTGCTGCTGCTGCTGCTGCTGAACTTACCAACTGAAATTGTACGGTGAACGTACCCGCCCGTATCCTCTTAACGCGTTTGTTAGCACGCCGATGCTGCTGGTGCTAGTGCTCAGCTTGGCTCAGCTTTGTACCACTTGGCACACACACAGTCTGTGTTGTCAGCCTGAGAATCTCGTATGCGTTTGCCGGCACACGTCCTACTGCGAGCATAGTGTGTTGCTGTTTGCACAGGTACTAATAGCCACTAGGTTGTGCACACACTGATGTTTTGCGTGCCCGTTCTGAAATGCGGTTAGTCCGATGTTACTACGTAGATATTTCACCTTATACTTGTATGTAAGGCTACCTGCATGCAAAGTCGTATCCAAACTATATAACTGTTCATAGATAGTGTATTACCATTAACATACTTTAGCAAAACCAATATACAATAAAAACAACACAATCTGAGTATTGTTTCGCATTTTTTAAATGATACAAATACTCCAAATGGCATTTTTTTCTTTACCTGTCTGCCGGACTCTTCCTCGCTCTCTCCCTCATGCTACAGTCATGGCAGTCACTTTTATTTATATTCTAACACATATCAAACATCAGAATACAATCAAATCATATTTCAATATAAAGCTATAATGTGCTGGCTAAACGGGGCTAAAAGTCTAACGCTTTTTTGACTTTCGGTAGTTGATGCTATTGCTTTAAAATTCGTCGGAACGAGCTAGATACCGTCAAGTGATCCACTGCTGGCTGTTGGTAAGAGACCACCTTCACTTTGCACTTTCTCTATTTTTTGCACATAAATATCAGAAAAGATCTTTCTATTTTCAAAACTATATTCTATTTTCAAAGGCGTATGAGCGCGCATGACTACGTTTTAGTTGTACTCTGAGGGGCAGAGATCGAGAAAGAGGAGAACAGAGACAAAAACATCATTGCCATCATTACTTTAACGGCGTCCCGAATGAGCCGAGGAGAGCTATGTTTGGCTTTCGGGCGGTACTTATCGCCGATGTTTATACAAGATCTAAGTTAAAGTTGGCTAGAAAAGGCATTGGCAATCAAAGTTTCAGCTGCCGCAAAACTCGACGAAATGCGCCACTAGCATCATATATAGGTCAAACATCTCTCTCATGGCGATGCGAGAGCGCTGCGCCGAGCACGGCGCAAATTGTCCTCCAGGTATCTCGATTAGCGAACTTCGGCTACACAAGGGTAAAGTAGTTCGTGTCTGATGCGCTGTACATTACGACAATATTAAGAGAGAAAAAGCCGGAGAGAGGTCGAGCCGCCCACACGCTCTTCCCAGGATGCTTCTGATGGACTTGGTTTCACCGTCCCCCACCGTATATCAGCTGATTTGCGCACTGTGTGAAGGGATATCGGTGAAGGCTCGGAGACCGTCACCGCGACTCACCACTTAGCGACTAATTTGTTTACTTTAGCTGTCAACGACAACGACGACGACGATGATGCGGGTGAACCGGCGGGTATCTCAGTGGTTAGACGCAACCTAAGGTGGCCGCCTTCGTCTTCTTGACCGTCTCCTAGATCTGCTGCTGCTGCTGCTACTGCGGCGCGGCCTCTGTCGGCTCCACAGCTCCTTCGCACTCACACTCTTCTGTCTCTCATTTTCTCCCGCATACTGCTTCTCGTGGACGAATGCGCAGCTTCTCTCAGGATCGCGATCAAACTCGGCGTCGCTCCTGGCTGTCCCCGACCGACCACTTGAAGAGAGACCGGGGAGAGATGATGCACCCCACCCACCCGCCTATCCGGCTAGCAGACAGGCAACCCCCGGTCTAGCCAGACCAGGGGGTTGACATCACCACTAGGGTCCCTGCCCGAGGAGCGTGTCGTGTCGGAGAGCAGAGACGCAAGCTGGCTGTGTGATGATTGAGTGCAGTGAGTGACAGCGTTGCCCCGATGTGGCTGAACGTCATACTGCTGTAGGTAAGGGGGGGTGGCGAACTGGTGCGGCCCAGGCCGACGGCCAACCGTATCCCAATGTTTTCACAGTTCTTCGTCTCTGTCGTCAGTGTCATCGAGTGACTCAGGTACTAGGCAATGTTGTGGTTTATATATATATATATATATATATATATATATATATATATATATATATATATGTATATATACAGGGTCATTCATATCGTTATGTACTTAGTGCGAGGTTTAGTAGAACTCGGCAAGAAAATAATTTTTCCCAATGGAAGGAGTGGGCGGAAACTCTTGTTTAGGAGAGAGAGTGAAGGTTACAAGAGTAGCTATTCTGCCTTTTTTCTCCTATATAATTGAGCAAAATCTACGTTTGCGGGAGAACCAGTCAACGCATGAAGGAATTGATTATACCGGCGTGTTTGGAGGATTCTGCACAACGGACGACACTTCACCAGCTTGCGTAGCGAAAAGCGAATACCAGATTAAAAATAGTCATAAAGAGTCGATATGTTACGTTAACGCTTTTTCATGAAATCGTGACATTTTTCCATTACGGCCAAAAATGTACGTTCAAAAAACCACTCCCAGGCAAATGTAATACCCACCATTTTCGTACTAAAATGATAGTGCTGCGTTACGTAGTTGTCAAGTAACTAAGCTTTTCGACAGTCATAGTTGTTATGTTTTACGTGCAAATTTTCACGTTCAGAACCGTACAAGTTTGCCAAGACATTTCCACCCCCTCCTTCCATTAGGAAAAATTATTCTTTTGCCGAGTTCTACCAAACCTTAAAATATGTACCTATTTATCTCATCCACCCTATGCAAGTATGCATGCCCTCGCTTTTGATATGGCTATCGAAAAACCTTAGTTACTTGACAACTACGTAACGCAGCACCATCACTTTGATATGAAAATGATGGGCATTAAATTTGCTATTGCGTGAAATCGGTATTTTAAACATTCATTGTTGGTCGTAATTGAACAATTATACGATTTTTCACGAAAAGGCGTTAACTTAAGACATAACGACATATTGGCTTTTTATGACTTTCCAAAATCAGGCTATTCGCTTTTCGCTACGCAAGCTAATGAAGTGCCTTCCGTTGTGCAGAATTTTCCTCCGAGCACGCCGGTATAATCGGTTCCTTTATGCGTTTACTGGTTCTCTCGCAAACGTAGATTTCGCACAACTATGTAGGAGAAAAAAGGCAGAATAACTACTTTTATCAATTTCACTCTCTCTCTCCTAAACATTTCGTGAGACAAGACGTTTTCGCGTACTCCTTCCATTGGGAAAAATTATTTTCTTGCCGAGTTGTACCAAATCTCGAAATAAGTACATAACGATATGAATGACTCTGTATATATATATATATATATATATATATATATATATATATATATATATAATCAAAAAGCTAGCCGTGTAGAGAACGCGTGGGTGAATGGACCCAAGCTATGTCTGTCATGGTTTGTCATAGCTTGCCTACCATTTAAGAAAAATATTTCGAGCTAATATTGACTTTCTAACAAAATTCGTGATTTGTATTATGTGTCTGGCTCTTCCGATTGCGAGACATAACATACGTCCAGAGTTTTGTTAAAAAGTCAATATAAGATCCAACTATTTTTCCTAAATGGTAGGCAAGCTAATACCATAACGAACGTATGGAGTCGCGGTATCTACACGACTAACTTTCTGCTGGTTATAAATTAATATTTGATTTTTCAAAAATATTTACCATCTACTTCTATCAGTACCTAACGTGTATATGTGCCTATTTTTAAAATGCATTTATCTAAACGGTCCACCGTCATTCAAACGTGCACCTGAC
Organism: Dermanyssus gallinae; assembly: GCA_003439945.1. Lineage (NCBI taxonomy): Eukaryota > Metazoa > Arthropoda > Arachnida > Mesostigmata > Dermanyssidae > Dermanyssus > Dermanyssus gallinae. The sequence continues at coordinate 19,511 of QVRM01004250.1, forward strand.
GACGCTTACAAATCTTCCGTCGAAACACACTATACTCACTTACTTAGTGTATGTCCTTACTGCATACATCGTCCTAGTTAACCGTGAATGCGCCCAATGTTTTCGAAGCTCGACCGGATGGAGTATAGGAAATGGCGGCAACTATGATACTGGAACTCGTGGGTTCGATCTAGCTAGTCACATAATTTAAAGCAGCTATCTTTTCTTAGATTATTTGGTTAGGGTTAGAGATAAATATACAGTCACTGAAAAAAATATAGGGCCACCCATGTTTGCCACATTTCACGCATTTATTATAACCGACTGTGTAAAGATCATAATGATACATGCTCATAGAGTAACAGCGGATACTTTGATCGACATTTGGAGTATCGGGTTACCTTAAAACACGAGATTTCGACATTTGAAATTCGAAAATTATAAATTCACCACTAAGATGCATGTCTTAGCGAGTGAATTGAGTGGAATAACAACGTTTGGGTTCATTTCACGGCACCTAACAACTATACTTAATATTTAGTGAACTTACCATTACGTCAGATAACTTCAAAAATGCGGTTTGGTATAGTGTTGAACAAATTTTGGATGACGTCCTGCGAGAGCTCGTCCCAAGCCTTCACAATTGCTTTTTTTAGTTCTACCTGGTTTGAAAATTGTTTTTCGTCGGTGTAAACCTTTCGGGCGAGCCAGCCCCATACATTCTCGATAATATTAAGATCTGGTGAGACTGCAGGCCAGCGTAGGACCTCAATGTGGCGTTGTTCGAACCAGCTTTCGATCAACTTAGCAGTGTGAATCGGGGCATTATCGTGTTGAAAAACAAAGTCGGGTCCTCCCATCAGCTCAAAATGTGCGGATTGCTCTTCTAGTAGATCCCTATAGCGCGTCGAATTAACACAACCGTCTAAAAACACAATCGGCGACCTTGTATAATACCCGACAGCGGCCCAGATCATCACCGAACCGCCACCTGAGTGCCGTTTTGACAAAAATTGTTCTTCCTTGCGCACATCGTGGAAATAATAGTTAAATCCATCCGGTCCATCACAATTGAACTTTTTTCATCCGAAAAGAGCACTCGGAGCCATTCAGTGGTCCATGACATCATAACCTGGGCAAAGTCGAGACGAGCTTTCTGATGCTCAGCGGTCAATCGTGGTTTTCTCTTAAGTTTTTTTCTCGTGAGCCAAAGTGTCTTCTTGAGGAGGTTTTGCACATTTCGCACGTTCCTTTGTACACCGGCCGCCGCCGCAATTGCCTTTGCCGAGAGCGCAGAGTTCGAGGCTATCTTCAAAATTGCGCGCTTGTTTCGTTCCGAAATGGCATTTGGACGCCCCGGACTCTTTTTTACGTCGTATTTTTCACCCAAATTCACGAAGTTGTTCACTACTTGGCGAGAACGCCCCAATCGACGGGAAATTTCCCGATTAGAGAGGCCGACATCCTTATAAGCCTTGATTTGGGTCTTTTCGTCACTCGTGAGACGCCGACCCAAACCCATCGTTTCAGCACAGAAAAATGTCTGGTAGGAGGTCTGCTTTCGTTTCCGTCGAGCCGTGAAATGAGCCCAAACGTTGTTATTCCACTCAATTCACTCGCTAAGACATGCATCTTGGTGGTGACTTTATAAATATTTCGCAGCGTAGCTGTGCCAAATGTTGAAATCTCGTGTTTTAAGGTAACCCGATACTCCAAATGTCAATAAAAGTATCCGCTGTTACTCTGTGAGCATGTATCATTACGATCTTAACACAATCGGTTATAATAAATGCGTGAAATGTGGCAAACATTGGTGGCCCTATATTTTTTTCAGTGACTGTATATATATATATATATATACATATGATTAATGTACGATAGAGTTCTTTGACTTCCACACATGCTTGCCTAATGGCTAGGAAAAAGTGCCGATAGGACTAGATTTAAGTTTGGAGCCAACGCTTGCGAACACGGAACTGATGCTTGTACATGACGGAATTAACAATCCCTAGCCTTTAATTTGAAGGTGATACAATTGTCTATCGCTAAATACCCAAGAGCGATTCTTGACAAAAATCGGGCAAATGTTTTGCGCACCGTGCGCTTATGCGAACGCAAAGCAGGTTTCGCCGATCTAAACCGATTTCTTCTGTGCACTAAGAGGCCTCAGATACTTGTCAAAGACTCCAAACTTTTACAGCGCACAGCACTATACTCTAACCAGTTTCTTTTGGAAGTATGTCGAAAAGCGATAGCCAAAATGCTCATTGTAAATTTGTAAGTCCTGTTGATTTAGCTGATCTGCGCCGAGCGTCTTAAGACATTACTGAAGGGCTACAGGCTCGTATTAGTTTGTGTGCTACATCATTCAACCAAAGAACGACATGCTCAAGGTTGGCTTACCTTGCACCCGGATGATACAAGATCAATTTTCAAAAATATTTTTAAGCAATTGCAACCGATAGTTCTGGGAGATTTCTCGTCTGAATGCACAAAAAATAAGTTTTAGCGGGTAGCCTTGTCTTCCGAAGCCTCACACTGTCCTATTATAGGGTCTGTGTTCCTTCGCACAAAGGAATTTTTCCTTTTCATAAAATAAGCACGATTTGCACACAAAATAAATGTAAAGCAATTATATGAAACGGCACAGTACTGTATCATTACGCACCACGGAAGTCTCTGACGTGGCTCTGCTATCTACGGAGGATAAAAAAAGGCAGTCTATATGGATCAAGTTTCCTTGTATCAAAATCACTTGCGAAATTCGAAATAGTCAGGGACACTTTCCCACGACTAACCTCGCAGCATATATATATATATATATATATATATATATATATTTACACACGTTAGCCCAAGTTGACACCAGTTATTACTCGAGGATTGGTGCAAATATCTATTCGACCCCAAACCATATGTATCGAGGCATACATACCTTAGTGAGGTGAACCACTCGCATTGACGACAGCGTCCGCCTGTTTCCCTTCGACATCAATGGCCGCTGTCTCCGCTTAACCCGCAGACAGCAAGGGAACGCCCAGGCACATAGCCGCAGAACGCCCACATGTACGCCTCCAACATCAGCCCTCATTGAGCCCAATCTCGGCTCTCTCTCTCTCTAAATATATATATATATATATATATATATATATATACATATACGTGTTTGCTAGCCCAGCTATTTGCTATGAGTTGTACTCTACAAAGGTGCGCGAGCTGTTGCGGCAAGCTGCGCCGTCACCACCACAATGCCGTTCCATTTCCACGTACTACACGGCCACGCTCACCCGCGTCTCTATTTACCGCGCTGTTATAGTGTTCCGAATATGACACGATGGCCGACATTGGCAAGGATGAACTTTGTGCATCACATGCACCACTGCTACAACCCACACCACCAAAGCCTCTATGACTAACACCACTTCATTCATGAAGATGAAATGCATTTACGCCCACACCCAGACACACGCATCTGATGACGGGGTGACCGCGAGTGTGTGGCTAACGCACTCTCCAACGCACTAATTGCTAGCTACCGCTAAAAGCTAAGCCCCGTTCGGTCCTCCTTTTCGTGCGTGTAGTAGTACCCGAGAGCAGAACCACAGGGGGGGGGGGGGCTCTTCCTCTTACGTATTGCGAGAATTCGTTTCCTTATTTCCTTAGCTGTCTGATCGTGTCTAATTAGTTGGTTTGTGATTGTTTTGCAAAGAAAAGTTTGTTGTAGTTGTACTCCCCTAGAGTGTCAGTTGCAAATGTCAATCCTGCTACATACATGAGCTTTCATATGTTCCTTTTTCCGTACACCTTATTGCGTTTCTCCTCCTCTTTTAGCCCTCTTTTGCTCGATACGATCTTGTGGTCTGTGCGGATATCTAGAACTCTTAGTAGAAACTCGTTGCTTCATAGGCAGAAGTAATCCGGCGTGGTTCTTTTACCATAAGCGCCTTAGCCAAACGATTAGCTGAATGGTTTGCAACAAACAGAACTTTCCGCTAAACGCGAACTCTTATCTAGCCTCGCAGTTAAAAAACAACCAGACGGAGTAACCCTTCTACTTCACAAGCTAAAACAAATGTTCTTTAGATCAAGACCGCACTTTATACGGTGCGTGTCTCTAAAGTGGCCATAACGGCTTCCAGTGCTAGCGCTGCAGTAAACAAAAGTTGTAAATATGTTTTCTTTCGGCCAGACTTTGAAGTAATGCCTGTGGTATTTGCAACGTATAAAGGCCATGACAAGTCAATTGAATTATTTACTTGACGGACTGAGGAACTGACGAATCTAGGAGACTTACCAAATAATGTTGAGAAAGCGATCCCTTCAGCGGCCAGAATTTTTGGTAGTAGCTATCCTTGCACGTCCGACGAGGGACTTCGATAGAAAAACGAGAAATGGATAAACAACTGTAGGAAGTGCTAACGATTTAAGGAGTCGTCATTACTGCTGAATGATCTGTACATTGAGTGGATGCTTAGGAAATGCATTTATATATATATATATATATATATATATACTCGACGAATGGCAAACAATCTGATCATGCCGCCGGGAGACAAATACTTGTATGTTTGGAATTAGTAAGACCAATGGTGTATTAATGAATCATATGATGGTAATTAATGGACTTTGTAGACAGTATTGCCGAAGTGATAATCAATAATCTACGTAGATAAGCGTTAAGGGTTCTAACCGAAAAAATCGTCCCTACACATAGGGTGTCTCTACCTTGCGGCTACTAGACTACTTGATTCGAATCTGTTGTGGTTCGAATCAAGTGAGTCTCTCTCTGTTCTTGGCGACATGCCACGTTGACGAAAATAGCAGCAGACAGCAAAGACGCGTCGGTTTCTGTCAGGTACCCGTGACGCTCAAGGTCGTACAGCAATACCGAGCCCCAATTTCGCACCGTTAGTCGATGCCATTGCGCGAGAAACAGAAGCACCTACTGCTGAATAAATAAATAAATGAATGAATAAGAAACGTACCTTTATTTAGAATCAGTCTAGTAGTACACAACAAGACGCAAGTGGTTGGCATCTACCCATTATGCGTCGTATATTTAGATAGATCGAACCCACGACTACTCATGACATGATCAGGGCCAAAGTTCGTAGTAAGTGCTAGTAGTCGTTTTTGTCATCGATATATTTATTGTACTGATTGCCGTGCCATATTAAGTCAAAAAACGTCGAGGCAGGACAACGTCAGGCCATTGACATACGTCACTAACACGACCGGTACGTGGTGAAAGGTAAGGGCCTTCTAACTAAGACGCGGTAAAGGCCTTCTACGCTGGTTCGAATTGTTTCAGTTGCTCGGCTGGACCATATACATATAAGTCACATAGCGAAGTTGAACGAGCTAGAGCTAGCTTGTCGTGATTCGTGGCGAGGAAACGAGTTCTCGACGATGCTGACGGTGTGATGGTGATGATGTACAATCAAAAAGAACAAGAAGATGATAATGACGAGGACAACAACTACGCCGTGGCTCTCTTTAAGGAGCACGCAAACTCGTATACAAGCACTTCGTATATACGATGAAGATACATCGTACATGAGCGATGACACCGATGCCGATGAGGCGACGGCAATATGGTGTCACACCTAGTTAGTAGAGGGCGTGATATCGCAAAGTGGTGGTGGGGTGATGATGATGGTGGTGGTGGTCATGGTGGTGGGGGTCTTGGTGATGGTGGTGGGGGTCTTGGTGATGGTGGTGATGGTAGTGGGGGTGATGGTGGTGGGGGTGATGGTGGTTGTAGGCCTTACTGTCGCAAGTGATATTCAACCACTGGACGCAGAGAAACGAGGGGTGGGGGAATAAGGGCATCGATTCTTTTGTGGTCCGCTTCGTTGACGAAGGCATTGTCCTTCGGTTCACTTCGGGTAGCAGACACATCTTCATGCACCTTCTGTTCCACCTCGTTATCACAACCATCATCTCTATGGCCCTCATCATCACCCTGTGTATAGAGCACGCTCGCATTCTCGGACGGTTGGTCGCTCACCCAGCCATTCATTCGCATTGTGGCGCCTTTGTATCGCATCTCGCTTTTTGGCCTCCTATCTCGTATTCTTCTTCTAGATGGAAACATGGTGATTTGCCATGGCTGCACTCTCACCATGCCGCCTGCAACACTGGCGTTCTGCGACACAAAACGACAACGAAGCCGACAGGCGAACAGCAGCAGTAAAAAACAGCACCGTTGGCGATTGTCTGCCTGCGATTACCTACCACTCGTACTAGGAGAAGGTTGAGCAGCAAAAACATTAGTAGTACTAGTAACAATGTAACAGTAGCAGCGAAGAAAAGTCGCAAGGGGAGAAATGACAGCACAACAGTGACAATCGCGGTAGTGCGATCCCCTCACAACACACAATCCGGGGGGGGGGGGAGAAGTTGTGGGTGGTACTGTAACTAACTTGCTACCGGGGTAATCCGATACTAACTTAACCAGCACCATGGTTTCCCCAACGGTAACGACAACAATGACAACTGCCTTTACATACAGCAGCGACACGGACAATAGCGGGGATGATATTTGCTAAAAAGTAGGCATTTGAGCCAATTCAGGTGGACTTGTGGACAGGGCGCACTTGTTGTCAGTACTGTTGTGGAAAGGCAGTACGAAATACACATTTCTGTCAAGAACACAGAGCTACTTCAACTAAGAGAAACCTAGATGTAACATACGAAAATACACGATCGAAGCCAATCGCGGTAAATAGATCTTACAAAAAGAAGGTAGGAATGGCATAAAAAAGTAGACGTCCGATGACTATTGCACCGAATATTTATTTGAGTGATTCTATACACTCGGGTGTTCAAGAGCCGAGTACGAAACACTTTGAGTAGTAAATTTAGGAAGGGATACAGGTTGGCGGATCATCTTTCTTTAATGAATCAAATTGTTGAAATATTTATGGTGTGGGGACAGAGTTCTATTGTAGGCTTCTATATCTTAAAAAGCCTACGGTACAGTCAGTAGAGGTTGTACAGCGCTATAAGAAGATACTTTTAGGGAAAATAAAATTAATGTGACACACAAATCAGAGTAATGATCAAACGAACAGAGGGACGGTCGAGTGCATACGGTGTTGCTAACGGGATAAGACTGGGGTGCCCCTTAAAATCGGAAACGCCAATAGTATACGGTTGGGGAGGGAGAATGTCTATTAGAACTCCTGTCTTGGTCTTTCAAGATCATATGGAGGCTTAGGGTATGTATCAAGCGCGCTTATGCCTGTGGGGAGAAAGCAGATGCATTTTATATTGTGTTTGATAAAAAGAAGAGCGCTATATTCGTATTTTCGGGGGGAATTGGGGTTTCTTTAAAAGCGACTATATTATCTGAGGAAGGTTTGCTGTGTTGAGGATTAAGAAAACAGAGAGGATAATGGAGCATTCGGCAAGGTGTGAAAGATATGCGTTTACAAGGGATGCACGATAGACAATGTTTATACTAGAGTTGACATTTGCAAACGCTGTCTTGGTAAATAGTTCGCATGTACATTTACAAACAACCAGAATAATGTACACATTGCAGTGATAATTTTGGTAGCCTAATGGGGGTGGTTCAATTCGTGATGTGACTACCGTAAGCCGTTCCCCCGGCTAAGGGAAGTAATTATAATACAATTAATTACAATTCGCTTTTCTGCTAGGTATGCCAATATGTTCATTGTATAATATCGATAAAAAAAAATATATATATAACATTATATGATCAAGAGCTCTCTCTCGTTCGAGCTGAGAGAGAGAGAAATCGAGCGCCTACGGCCGTCTAAATGATGCATGTTGCGGAAGTCACGGTAGCGGTGGGGACATACACAGCTCGCGCGTCCTCCCAAGCCTGATTTTATAAATGATAACATGACGGGAGTGGTATAAAATTATGGTGGTACATCGGATATTTTGTGAGAACACTGCAGGCGTAGTTCCAATAACGCGTTTGCGGTGGGAAGCTGAAAGCGTTATACCAGCTCATTCATAACTATATTTACCTCGGCGTTGTCGTCTTTTTTTCGGGGTACGTCCTGTTCCCGTACATCACGAAGCGCTGCAGGAAAGCTAACGCTGAAGCTAAACGCCGAGGCTAGTATACAAAAACCTACACAGCTTTTCCTCAAAGCGTGCATACCTATCCCGATAAAAGACGCAAAACCAATCAAGGAGAAAAACGCAAGAGCGCAATATATATATATATATTTTTTTTCTTTCATTAGCTGCAACGTTATGCACCCCTTGTATAAATGAGTAGTGTGTGTACACGCACTTGTCAAGCGAATAAAAATCAATCAATGACAACATGTGCTGTGATTAACGTCAACTATATGTGGTTGATTGCTACCGCTGAAAATAACTTCGAATTAATAGATACGACCAAAGGCTTTGAGAATATATATATATATATATATATATTCACATACGCATACCGCGTGCTGCTGCCCTATGGCCCCCTGTAGTAGCAGTGATAGTAGTCCATTTTCAGTGTCGATTATGATGTCCAGCATGGATAGCCAGCCCGTCCAAAGCTGGTGAGAAAGTAAAAACGAGAAGGAAGACTCGACAGGATCAAAAGGCCGGTCGGCTGAAGACTATTGGCCAGCGAAAGAAGAAGATGATGACTATAGGAAAGCTGTCGGACAGCCAGACCCAAGGCGAGCAAAGTGGTGATGGCTCTGGTTTGGGGTCCAAAACGAGATGGAAGCGAGAAGAGCGAGAACAGACACAGTGAGTGGAACACAGTGGAATAGGCATAAAGTGCGCGCATCTGTACCGATAGGCCAAAAGCTAAAGTGTGTCGTCAGCCACCCATGGCGGCTGTCAGCGTCTCTACTCTAGCGATCCGTCCAGCAAGGCCTAGGTCTTGATCAGACTCGCCAAGTTGGTCCCATGCCAGAACGGCCACCGCTGCCCCCAAACCATGGGGTCCACGGGGGATCATCAGCGACTACTGTTCTTAGCGGCGTGACGAATCCCCAAATCAGTAGTAACAACGCCTCAACCGACCCATCGCACGCGATGCGAATGATCAAGTGAGCACGAGGGGCTTGCCTGCCTGAGTTGTCTTGTCTGTTGCCAGACTTCATCAAGTCGTGTTGGCGTCGCTATATGTAACGATGTCGCTGCTATATAGCAAGCGAGCAACGACATAAGCCAAAAGTCGAAAGTACAACGTTGCGTCGCTCGTCATGGTCAGGCTGAATCGGCGGAACTGCAATCTGTGCGAACAGTATCGTATCAAGTGTGATTGCCTTAAGGTTGTGCGGTTTGCATATAGTGGATGTATACGGCGGTAACACATGGATTCAGCTCCTTACCTAACTGCTATTGAAGTATCTTATTGGTAGGTAGCAAAATAGAGATTAGGTCACTCCAGAAGCAGGTAAACAATGCTATATATATAAATATATATATATATATATATATACAGGGTCATTCATATTGTTGTGCACGCATTTCGAGGTTTGATAGAACTCGGCAAGAAAATAAGTTTTCCCTATGGAGGGAAGACGTGGAAACGTCTTGTTTAGGAGAGAGAGTGAAGTTTATAAAAGTAGTTTTTCTGCCTTTTTTTTCCTACATAGTTGTGCGGGAGAACCAGTCAACGCATGAAGGAACCGATTACACCGGCGTGTTCGGAGGAAAATTCTGCACTGAAGACACTTCACTAGCTTACGTAGATAAAAGCTAATACCCAGATTAAGGAAAGTCATGAAAAGTCGATATTTTACGTTAACGCCTTTTCATGAAAAATCGTAAATTTTTTCCATTGCGACCAAAAATGTACGTCCGAAAGACCACTCTCACGCAATAGCAAATTTAATGCCCATCATTTTCGTACCAAGGTGATGGTGCTGCGTTACGTAGTTGTCAAGTCACTAAGCTTTTTATATAGGAGTTTCTATTATAAATTATACAAATATGAATGATCAAACATCACTTTATAAAAGGCGCCATTGCGGGTGATTGAGGTATTTCGTGAAGACATAGCGTTGTGCGCAGCAGAAAACTCTGCTTTGTCTGAAATATACTCATGCCGGTTACAACAAGGCATGGGGAACAGTACGCAAAAATTCGGATTTTGGGACATCTACTTTTCTAACTTCAACGAAGTCGGTCTCCCATAGTCGGTCTCCCGGCCGTCAGATAAGAACCATAGACAAGCCGCAAAACAATAAAAATGATAATTATGTTGTGTGCTTAATTTAATATATCTATTTCTTAGAAGGCCTATATATATATATATATATATATATATATATATATATATATATATATATCTTAAGAAAGATAAGGTTTCCAGGCTAGCATTTAGCCTAATGTTTATATGAACACAATCATCCTCAGAAAACCTTGACCATTATTAAGACATCTGCAAAGATCCTAGAGATTTGCCGGCATTTAGAGAAGATAAACATGCAATCTTAAATTATATAAAGGAAATAAAAGGGCAATGTATGGCACCGCTAAGAAGTCTATGCTCTTTTTTTGTTACTAGTATTATTAGTATTAATATTGCTTCTATTTTGCTCATGGTTACTACAACGTATGGCGCCAGTATGGAGTAACACTTGCGTGTTTGTGTAAGCGACCATATTAATCAACAGTATGTTACAAACGTATATATATATATATATATATATATATATATATATATATATATATATATATATATTAACGTATTAAGAAATAGAAATGTAGCTACAATTGTCTCCGGAGAACGTGTGCACAGGCAATATTGGAAAATGATGAGTTGTTAATCTATTGTCTAAAGCCTAGATACTTAGTCCTGAACGAACGAACAAGCGTCATCGACAAAAGAGCTGCCGACTGTATAGATAGCGCACGTATATTAGAATTTGGCACTCATAAGATCGAATAACTTATATAAAGTTCCCTTACGCCTTATCCAAATTCGGGCCTGCAACTGGCTGGCTGCGATCGATTTGACTCCGACCAAAGTAGCAACTCTACTTGCAGGTCTTTTTGCTACATTGGCTTGTCTAGCACTTTCATGGACTTCCATGTACCAAGACCATGGTACTCGGTTCTTTCTCTGGTAAGTTAAACGGGAGCGAACCCAGATATGGAACGAGAGAGAGAGAGAGCGCAAATGCTAACGCGGCTTGAAGTTTGGCTATTGAAGGCAAGGCGATTCGGCTTCGCCTATACTACTTCAATGAAGGCACGCGACTAGAAGCAACAGCAGCAGCAGCCTGCACATACTGGAGGCAACAGTGGAGCGTAGGCACAACAAGATATGGAAGAGTCTTCGGTGCACAAAGGGCAATCTAGAGGAAAAGGCCAATCTAAGAGGAAAAGGCCAATCCTAGAGGATAGAGATGGACGTTTGAGAGCAGCCGGTCACATCTTCCTGCCATCCTTTGTTGGGATGTGTCTGCGCTGTGTATTACAAATACAAAATCCAAATGGAGCAAATGGAATAAGTCGGCTGCCAACTTTAATAGACACGGCCGGCGCGGCGTATCGAACATGATCGCCGTAGTCGTTTGCAGGAAGGGTACTATTGCCGATGTGCAGGGGACACTCGCACTATCTTACTAGAGTCCATCACGACCCACTGAGTTGTTTCACGTATATGGATAGGATCCGCTAGTGGGGCTCTAACGGCCGAAATCCTTGTTACCCCACTGCTGTTCTGCTTGTAACCGTTAGAGTGAGCTCCCAGTGTAGGACGAGATGGAGATAATGATGATGATGACGACAACGACGGTAGCGGCGGCGGCGGCGGCGAGGGCGTCGGTAGGCCAACTTGCTGATGGCAGACGGAGTGGGTATAAAAGCATTGATGGTCACTCACTGTAACGACTGTTGCCCATCGGTTTGGACACTCGCTGAGCCCTCGCGTGCCTTCACCATCATCATCATCATCATCATCATCGTCGTCGTCGCCGCCGCCGCCGCCGCCGTCAGCTAGCGGCTAGCAGTGGATGCTCAGTCAAGATGCTTCATGCTGGGAGAGCTCGACTTGATCGCATGGAAATGCCTTCGGCACGCGTCTCGGAGTCAAACGGAGTCACTCGTCCGTCGCTTCGCGATGACCCACGCTTCCGCCTTGACCCCTCGTTGTCCAACCACTGGCACACGATTTTCAGCAGACGATACAGCTGGGACGGGAATCTAGCAGCAACACAAGCGTCTTTCGGCGTACGCGGACACTCCGGTGTGTGATGCGGAGTGGATCTCTGAGGGCAGCAGGTAAACAAGCAGATGCATCCATTCAGATAATTTATGAACGTTCAAACGCTTCTTTCCACCGTATGTATTAAGACGACGACAGTATTGAGTACAGTTGAAATGGTGAATAAAAAAATAAGCAGACTTAATACAAATTGATGCAACAAGCTCAAATGGCACGTATCCTATAAAGTAACGTGATATATGTATACATATGTGAATATATATAGAGTGTTTCAAAAGTCATTATACATACATATAGTAACATGAAAACACAAATGTATTAGATATTTAATTCTTCTTATTTTAATATCGACATAATATACCACTATTTATGAAATACAACATCGGTGATATAGGTTTTTGGTTTTTATAAATCGATACAGCTTATAAAACGTTGATATCAAAATCTATAAAATGCGTATTATACTGAATGTACTTATTCATCGCGACTGTTTCACTTCTTCTAGCCAGTGTTGTATCTTCTCTTCTCAGATCTTTTGAAGCAGAATTTGACGCACGCATGTATGTTCGATTTATTGACCACTTCATTCTCTTGCAGTCGCACAATTTATGAAGTAATTTCCGATTAGCCGCATCAGTAACATAAATTAGTAATTTCACTCTCACTTGTTAAATAAATCGTTTCCGCCCCTCATTCAATTGAAAATGGTTTCTCAATTAAGTTATATTACTACCTAGAAACACTGTACCACGGTGCATTTCTACATATATTTATATATTGCTGTGACTTATCAATCATTTTAAGTTCTCTGAACTTGCTTGAAAAAAAAAAAGAAAAAAAAAAAAAAAAATATATATATATATATATATATATAGCGTTTATTAAATAGTCTGAAACCTTTAAACTAAAATAAAAGAAACAAAAGAGTATTTAAGAAATATTATTTTCTAGTTTAATGCAGACATAATGCATTTTTAATGAAATACGATTTATTAGCACTTTTTACATAAATCAAGATCAATTACATAAGTGCACGCTACAATGTTAGTCTTTAGTTCGCTAAGGGTCGCGGCAAAATCAGGGTACACTTTAGCCTTTAAAAAGCCCCACAGAAAAAGTTCAATGGCGTTAAATCCCAAGATCTTGGAGGGCAGTCTCCTGACATTTCATTCTCAAAAGTTTTCGCGTCAATTCGCGTCAGGGTTTTCAGTTGTCCAAAGATGCTTTGTTTATCCGCACTTCCATTACGGTAGATGCTTTGTTGGAAATTAAAATTATCCGTTGCATACTGTTACGTAGTGATAAAAAATAATATTCATTTAATCTTCCGAAGTGTTGCTGTCCATTTAATAATAGCTCCATGCTGCATTGCACTTATACCTTCTTTCCCTCTTTTCTTCGACACCTTTAGTTAAGTTGCTCTCCCTGTTTTTTTCTTTATCTTTTCTATAGCCTCGAAACGTTGTTTGTTTAATTTTTTTCTATTTGTGGAACAGGAAAAGTTGCAAGAGCCCATGCCCGTTGAATAGGAAGGTCGCGAAAATATAGAAATTACACTTTTTATCGAATAATCAAAATCAGTAACGACGTGTGCGTCGATGCGTTGTCGTGATAGAGAATCCAAGAGTTGTTTGCTCCGAGTTGGGCCTTCTTGTATCGGACGTTCTCGCGCAATATTCTTAAAATGTTGCGGTACCATTCCTTATTGACCATTGACTATAGAAGGTAGCAAAAATCCGCAAAAGAGTTCTTTGTAGTGAAAAAAAGCAGTTAAAAAGTCTTGACGTTGGATCCTCGCTGTCTGAATTTCTTCAATCGATTCTCTCCTTGGAAACACCACTAGGAGAATTGGGCTTTGATCTCGATGTCGTAACCACGGCTCGTCTCCTGTAATCACTCTCTGAAGCAATCTAGTGTCTTCTGTTATCGCCTGGTTTAATCGGATGGTTCAATTCGGACATTTCCCGACGGGCGTCCATTTGCTGAAAATTCTACATTTTTGGGATAAATTGCTACCAGCCTTCAGACTCATGAAACATTGGTCAAAACTGTCACAACTTATCCAATATATCTCCAATTCCTCAGCTATTTCCCCGATAGTAATTCGGCGATTGTTGAGTTCAATATCACTATTTTTTAACGCTTTCTTCTGTTATTGCCGTTGAATTCCTTCCCGAAACGGGGGTCACCTTCTGTCTCTTCATGTCCATCGCGAAATCGACATTACCACATATGCACAGTGTTTCGGGATTCTGGCTGATCACCATAGGCAGCTCGTAACATTTCCATCACTTTTGAACATTTGATTTTAACACAGAGTTTAATGTAGATTATTTGCTCCTTCATGTTTGGCATTCTAAAAGTCGCCGAATATCGTTTACTTATTTTTTTTCAAACAGACTCAAATATTAAACACCGCCACCGATTGGTGCAAAGTTTAGTCTATGTGAAGCTGATAATGTAAGTTGTTTTACCCACGCTCCCGTGACTTCCAATGGCAAGTGGGACTACTTCGGAATAATTTATCGTATATATATATATATATATATATATATTGCATAGGCATACATGCACGAAATATGTTTGTATCGTTGGTACGGAAGTTGGAACCGTACAGTCGAGTTTGATAACCGTAACCGTCTTGATGCTATTAATGGGACCCACAGAACAGAAGAATGAAAAACTATAGAGAGCAAAAAAAAAGAAATTTGGATACCACAGCCAGATTACAGACTAGAAATATGTTCTTGCATCTTTGATTCTCCACCTTTTAAAAAGTAAACAGAAACAAAAAGAACAAAAACGACCGGATAGCGGGGCGACTCTCCATCGGAAGATAACTGGGTGTAAAACAACCGCGAAATAGTCGGAAATTAGGAAATTACTTGAACACTACAAAAGTACGCCGGGAAAGCTATTGTTACATAGTGATAAAAAAATCCATATTCGTTCTCGATAGGCCATATCAGTGACGAGAACTGTTGGATAGGTTGCAGCATTTACCACACAAAACTCTCCGCAAAGCTCCGTCCTGAGATCCGTCCAAAGTGCATACGCTGGTACACAAAATTAAATAGATTAGACAGAACGACAATTACTTAGCATGTGTGCACCCAGCCAGATACACCGCAGCATGTCAAACAGGCACACACGGATGCGGTGCTGTCTCAATGTGAAGTTTCATTCACTTCAATCTGACTTTTCCCGCAGGTTGTCAGTTGGTCTGTCAGGATGTTTCCTCTGCGGTGGTCTTGGCTCACACTGTCGTCGGCCTAAATCCACCGGTGATTTCTCAGGCGTATCTTGGTGTTTGACCTGCCCTGTGCTGATATCGCCTTGTGATTCCATCGCAGCAACAACAACAACAACAACGGCAACAATAGCAACAACGCCCACAACAGCAACAACAACAACAAAAGCAGCAAGACGTTGTCCAGGTCATGTCCTCCCGAACTGTCTCTGTCCCGAGCTCCCGGCTTCCTGTGCGACTGTGGACTGAAGAGTTCCCGACGGCCAGCGAGGAGAAGAGCTAATGTAACATTCATGAGCTGAGGTTCTCTGGGGAACACGACCACCTCTAGCACCGGTGGCAGCCGTTCGACCGCTCGCTCCACGACAAGCTCGCTTCTTCCTTATCATTGGCTGGTGTGGTGTAGCTAAGATTGTTTTTGCTGTTCTGCAATTCCGGACTCTTGCTGCTGCTACTGGTGTTCCTACTACACCGATGAGTGCCTCGATTAGGACGCATTGGCTCCTGCACCGTGAGCCTTGCACCGAATTGATTTTTCGATGCGACTTCGATGGACTCGATAAAGAGCGCAGGGCGTGGAGTGTGGGGTGTATGTACGTCGTTCACTTGACGACCACGCCACCGACCGACGAGTAGCAATTGGCACAAGTGGCTTGGAAAGCAAGCCAGCGAGCGAGCGAGCGAATGAACGAGCACCCGTGAAGGGCAGGCAACCCCCTGGGCGTCGGCGAGGTCGCTTGGTTGAGCAAGTCAGACATCAGCACTCAGCAAAAAGAGGCTCAACGGTGATTCGACGGTTGGCGCGAGATCGGGCGCGACACAACACGGCAGCAGCAGCAACGGTAGTTGCCTCGTGTGCACGATGATAACCGCAACGATGAGGCTGGCCGCCTACCAAGCAGACACCAGATTGACTGACATGTGTTCTTCTGTTGTTCGCCGTTGTCGAGGGGGGGGGGGTCGGGGGGGTCGGGACGTGGCCGAGTGAGAACAGCAGGTGTTGCCGGCGCCGATATTTCCGCGGCTGCGGCCGCTGTCGCTGACGACAACGATGACGCCGCTGTTGCATTCAAGCAAACTCGGCCTGGCCACCACCGGCTGTATCACTGTTGTCACGATCTACTACCACGCTTGACGTGGCAGATCGTGCGTGATAATCTCGGAAGATTGCTCACGATCTCAATGTGTGACGATCTCATACAGCTAGTATTGGGAGCATGGAGAGAGTATCCCGAGGTTCCTTAGTCAGAGAGGGCAGGTCGAGATCGCGTGTGTAGGTGAAAACCAAATTTATTTTCAAGGACAGGAATTCACTTGTTGTTGTTGTTGTAATAAGCTTCACGCCGTGTCTTTGTACTGCGTGCGTCTTTTCGATTTTTTAATGTGTTAAATGTGGGGAATTCATTGACTCTTTCATTAGCTGGCTGTCGTTAGATTCATATGCCTCGTGTTCTTTAGAGCCGAAAATATAAAGAAGATTGTTTACTTCGTTATACGATATAGAACAGCCCACGTCAAATCAAAGCAGTCATAAATTATATCTTTTGCATGTCGTGTGTGGCTGGCTAATAGAAGCGAAAAACTGCTGCTGACAAACAGTCCTCTCAGGTAGTGACAAAATGATAAGTACTTTTTCACCTAAGTTAGCAATCGACGCATGCATGAATACGAATGCAAAATACTAAATGCTTAGAAAATACAAGAATTGATCTATATATATATATATAGAG
The DNA here is from genome assembly GCA_003439945.1 of Dermanyssus gallinae. Taxonomy (NCBI): domain Eukaryota; kingdom Metazoa; phylum Arthropoda; class Arachnida; order Mesostigmata; family Dermanyssidae; genus Dermanyssus; species Dermanyssus gallinae. The sequence continues at coordinate 36,642 of QVRM01004250.1, forward strand.
AGAGAGAGAGATAGAGGGGGGGGGAGATAGAGGGAGAGGGAGAGATCAAGAGAGAGAAGCAATGTAGGATTTTATTTTACTTAACTGAATATTCAAAGCGATGTTGTGCCCGGCTCCGCTGTTAATGAGTGCTTAATTATGTTTTGTGTTAGAACGAGGCTGCTAATTTCAAGCTGTCACATGTGCCGTGCGCGGTGCTCTGTCCATGCGCCCCGCCGGTATTCAGCAACGCAGAAAACTCCACCCATCACATCGGAGAGACCACGAGCCCGCGCAGGTTGACGTGCGCCGCAGACATGACGATAGTGGAATATTGGCTGTCAACCCCCCCCCCTCGCCCCCCCCCCCCCCCCGCTGGCACAGCTCTCCCCAGATCTTCTTTGGTTATGTCGGGATTGGCATCGCTCCCTGTCGACATGGTGTCGACATGGTCGTCGACCTGAAGCCACACTGTAGCAGCACTTCATACGCAGCCAGACTTCATAACCTTCAGAACACATGAAGGCCGTACCCACCGCAGTTGTAATAACTAACTTTGGTAGTGCCGTCTTGTTGTGTTCGTTGTCGTCGTCATTGTTGTTGTTATTCTCGTAATGATTGTTGTTGTCGCTGTCATCATCGCTGCAGCAGCTGTCATTGTTGTTGTTTTCATTTTTTATTATCATTGTAGATGGTGGCGAACAGGTGAAATCCGTGCTCACAGAACGATGCGAGTTTCAGGCATACACAACTACATTCAACCTAATCACCTTTTACCACCAGCAACGTCAGCAAAGACAACTCACTTTGAGCAGGTTTTGGCCGCTCGGCGAGTCGCAAACTAAGCTGTTACAACTGGTGCAAAAGGCGGGACTGTCGTCTTGATTGTATTGTCATGAGGGGGAGGCCCCTTACCGCCGACCGTCCATATGTCGACTATGGACTACACCTCGTCGCTATCATCATCGCAGTTCACGCGCCTCACCCATGCATGTGTTCATGTGCCACGCGAACCCATGCATGTTGTGTGCTCAAACGACACCGACTCCTGTCTAGCCTAGAGCCCCGCTAGGCTCTAGGCTAGACAGGAGACTAGGTTGTGGATATTATGAACCTCTTCACTTCTTAAAAGTATTTACCTTCTGTCTGTGCAGCGGAATAGGCATAGTTGGGCACGGCATCAATACGACTTTACGAGAGGTTTGACCCGGCTCTGAGGCATTGCCGTAGAACGATGGCGAACCTCGAAGGGTACGACTGTGGTCAACGACTAGAAGCCCCAGGTAGAGGAAAGAATCTCAAATCCGCTCGCATGCATGGTCGAGCTACTTTACACGCGAGAATCCACAAGTTCGATCCTTTACACGTCTATGCTTCATACATATGGTGCGGTTAAATGGCTGTATGACCACTGCCCAGTGCCTTCAAGAAAACGCAAGGGGAAAATTTGCCCGACCGACCATGAATAAATCTGTGATGGCTGATAACGGATTAGACAGATTACCCAAAACCCAAGGCAAGGTGGGGGACGACCAAAAAGGGAGAGACTAGTGCTAGATGAAAATCTGGATAGGAGACCGGCGACAACAACAACAACAACAACAACAACAACCATTGCAAGAATGGCAACAACAACAACCATTGCAACAACAGCAGCAACAACAATAACAGCAGAGAGGAAATTCCGCGAGCCTACTCCCGGGGGCCCGCTGAGAATCCCAATCAAGGTCAATCTCCTTAGCCTGCCTCTATTCCGGTGGCGCTACACCCAGTATGCTGCCGAGAACGGGACACGACGCACGCATCAGCACCCCCCGGACGATCGCCGAAGTGACGACGGCGATCAAGGCAAATGAAAATACAGTTCTACATGTTCAACTGCGCGCCCAGCAGGGTGCCAAAGCTGTCATCTCCCGCTCACGCCCAACGCTGGCTCGCCCCGATTCCCGATTCAGCAGCTATCGCGTTGCTTACGCTGCTCTCATACCGCCGCCGCCGCCACAGCAGAACCCTGCTTCTTGCTTCTAGTCTTCATCATTGCTCATTGAAATCAACTTGTTCTCGGCGGGCGCGACAGGTAGTTTTGCGTGTACACAAACCATACAGGTGGGCCGCTGCCGATAGCACCGACACTCACAGATGTGGGTGCACAGACTTTGAAAATCCAAGCCTCGACATCGTCATTTTTGAAACAAGAAGATAACGCGACAAAGATGCGGACCTGTCTCGCGGGGGGGTTCGAACGTATATTGAATAGTTAATCTACTCGAGTGCGTGTTGCATACAGCTTGAATAATAAGCAACCGCGTTTTGTGACTTTATTCTTGGAAAAGTGTGATTAACCTACCTACCTATAGCTCAAAGTCGCAGTGCAACTGGTCAGCAATTTACTGCTCGGCAGTAGCTCGTTATATATATTTATATATATACAAGTGAAATAAATACGATGATGAATTATATATATACAAATATATATTGGACTGGACCTTCTACGTGATTGATGTCCCAGATAACCTGTTTGATTTAATTATAGAAACTACTTACGCCTAGCTATCTTGTTTTCTGCCTATTACGAGTGACACGCATGTAGAAGAGACCTATTGCGGCACTATTTAGAATGAGAGAGGATCAGGTATCGTGTAATTATTATTACATGCATTTCAAGCAAACTGAGTATGCATATACCGTTGTTAGTTATACTTTTCTCAGCTGCTTTCGGCATGTCATTTAAGAGAGACAGTGCATCGATGTATACGTAAGAGCCTAGCAGACAGACGGATGATACTTTGAACACGCTAAGAGCCTCTCCTCGTGTACTGCTCGTGGAAATCCGTATTCTAAGAGACACTACACAGATAGCTAAGAGCTATATGTATCGGCTATAGACGTGTAAGATTGCTATATATATCGGCTGTAGACGTGTCACATGCAAGACCAGATCCGAGGTGAGAAGCACTGAGAATATCTAGCCCCCCCCCCCCCCCGGTAGGACTTGTTCAACTCGGTTTTGTACGCTGCATCTTTGACCTTAATCAGATCATATTTCAACAAGCGCTCCACAGTCTTCAAATACATTGCCCGAAGCTCGTCTGAGTGAGGTGTCCCCATACTCTGTCAAGTCCAAACATCAGCGTTGGAACAACCTTGAGGTAGAAGACTGTCACAGCCGTCAGGACGGGCAGCCGCCGGACTTCGCCTACCTTGTTATAAAGAGTGACTAAAACTGTGCGCGCTGTCTCGGCGATGTGCGCAGCGAAGGTCGTTCCAGTATAACGGAGCCGAAGCCCCAGATACTGGAAAGAGTTGACGAACTTCAGTTTACCTTCTCGTCTAAATTTCACAGTCTTAATCTTCGTGGCGTTTATTTCTAGCCCGCTTAAAACGAGGAATGCCTCTGATGCGATTGATGTAACCCACGTCGTGATGACGGATCAGTATGTCATCTGCATACATCACAACTACGACCTTTCGGTGCTCCCGTCGAATAAGCCGACAGAATCCGCAAATATATACATTTGTTGTTCTGTAAACAGGTTTTTTTTCTCATTCTAAACAACGCCGCAATTAGGCCTCTTGTACATGCGTGCAACTCTTTATTCGCCACTATCAAGCCTTGATTTTAAAGCCATCGGTTAGGTCTTGATTTTAAAGCGGTCAGGGTCATCAATCACATCGAGGGTCCTGAAAAAATCAGACGACAAACGAGGTTCGATATTTTTGGCAACAGCGAGTTTTTGTTGTTCGAAAACGCTTCTGCAACATACCAATCAAAAACATGTTCTTTTTAATCAGGTAAATACCATGCATTTCAGACCATACATTCCAAAGTATCGTGTAATTAGTATTACTTTTATTCACTCAAATTAAGTATGCATATAGCATCGCAACTTGCGTACCAACTATGGCCTTCACTGCAGACATTATAATATGGCTATTCGGTACTTCTGTCGAATATAGCCGACAGAATTAACAAGCAGAGGGTCAAGGAGATACAGCTCAGTGGGTCCCCTTGTAGGATTTCCACCTTTTGGCTTACCTGCAACACATCCTGCTGACCCTGTGCTAACGAATGAATGCCCTGTACTACAACAAAGTCTTGTGTAACCAAAAAATAGTTGGCTGGAACAAATTGACGTATGATTCTTTATTTATCTTTATCACATTAACTGGGGGAAACAAATGTTCCCACTGCACGTGTCTTAATTGCTGTCTTCTTCGGACTCAGCCTATTAGTTCGAGCTGGTATCGAGGAAATCAGTCATGCTTTGGACCCAGTACCGCTGCGGCATTGCCACGTTAGATGTTATGAAAAAGCCGCCGCTGTATGCGACAAACTGGAAAGTCCTCCACTAATAGAGCTATTATAGCTTACGTGTGACAACTGCGACATATTTGTATATACATTAAAATGTTTTCTTTACGTTATATATATATATATATATATATATCCCGCCCGACGTACACTATATCACATGCGGCTCCAATTTGTTCCGGTGTCGTTGGAGTAGCTTCGTCTGAGAAAGAACTATGTAGCTAATTATATTACATAGATTAGCCTTTTATAGTACCAGTGTTTACTAAACAAACAGCATAAATGTAAAGTGTTACGAGTTGTGCACCTGCCGGTTCTGCCTGCAAAGGTGTGCCAAGTACCATGCAGTGGAATGCACAACTCTGGACCGAAAATCGTAGCACTACTTCTCTCGTCGAAAGCGTGAAGAAGCTAGAGCTTCACGATGGAACATTTTAAATGTATATTATACTCAATTTGAGTGAAATAAACGTAATTGTAATTGTAATAAATGTAAAGTGTAAAAACTTACGAACATTTTTGCACACCCAAATCTGGAGTATCGATTGTCGTCACGGTTCTAGATCAGCAAGCCGATAAATCATCTATAGGGTTACAGCACTACTTAATGTCTGTCCGTATGAACTATTGCTGCCCACGCAAGTTTCTGTCACGCAGAAAAAGGGGCGTCATGTGTGTTTGTATGCGTGTATATATATATATATATATATATATATATACACTGCACTTAAACGCTATATTCTTTTTGAAAACGTACTTAATCGCCGTGTATCGGTAATATAAATATAATTATAGAAATGTACCGTCAATGCCTTTGCCCACCGAGAACGCCGACAGTTACGCCAATAACGAGTAATTCTTCATCATTTAACGATAAATCTATCCAGCATCTTGTCGAGCTTCCCGGTCAGCTGTTGTATATCGTACTTCAATTGTTGATTATTTTCGCTTTCTTTGCCGATTGTGGCGTCGAGCTGCTCGAGTTCCTCCTGAAAAGGCGCAAGAGTATCCTCCGCGCGACTACAACAGCATGTACGTTGACACGATCAGCCACTGTGCGGAGTTTCATAGAAACAACACTGGTGGTATGTGTTATTGGTGGTGTTGTTCGTGCTACTATTATTTATATGACATTCAACTAACCGTGACTAATCGTGTCAGTGTATAGTTTTATGATTGTTTACTGTTCAAAGCAACTCTATCAAAAGTGTAGGTAAATACCAATCAATAATCATATGAGTATGCGTTGACACAGCCGTCAAGCCGTGTTGAGTTTCCCATAAATATGGTAAGCATAACAAAGCAGCAATAACTAAACTCTTCGATTTAAGATACTGGTAGGGAAAATTGTCATGCATAAACATTTGTTTAGATAAATATATGTATGTATATATATATATATATATATATATATATATATATATATGTGGCAACCGCATCAATCTGACGTTTGTATGTACCTCAACTCTCGACGTAGGTCTTTGTCGCATCTCAGGTATTCTTCTTTCCAGCCAGCGAGCTCGGTAAGCATTGAGTCTAGATCTTCGTAGAGCAGATCCAATAGCCGGCCCATGGGCATAGCCCCTCGAGAAACGCCCTGGATATGCTCCCGGATTCGTTCGATCGCGTTGAGATCCCGAGTCGAGTAGGCGCTTTCCTGACATCATGAAGTCAACAAAATTCCACACACATTTTAATCTCTTAAACTCCTGAAAACTAGTCATTGCGGATTGCCAAAACCATCGCTTTAATCGCATTCGGAAAGCCATCGTTGACAAGGTGCGGCCAGTGAGAGGGTATGCCACCTTCAAAAGAACCTTTCTTAATATTTGCTCTGTCTACCAATTGTATGGTGAAATAAATTCTGAATTAAACTTAAATTAATGTTTGCTTGAGACTTGTTAACTTGAGAATAAAATTAGCTCGGAGCAAAGTAATCAAAGGTGTCTGGTGCTTGTTGCAATGCGCATATTCAGGACAGCGCAATGTTGTGAATTTTAGATGATACAAACGTAGGTATAGGTGCCCGGTACGTATATATATATAACTATCTTCCGCACATGCCCGTATTTGTAAACAGTTTTTTAAACAAAAATGCTATGAAAGTTGTACACTTATTTAATCAGTGCTGAAGTATCTACAACAAGAATTTCGCATCTATATTCAGACCATTCGTAAGGCCACTAGTCACATAGTCAGCCCTACGGCTGCCTTATGATGAATGATTGCACCGTGGAATCCTTGTTAAGGACTATCCTATGAGCAGTAGAAGTGTAAACTTAACATATCGTGTGTCCTCATCAATTCATTGAAGCCGTTGCTACCCCCGTCCTCCCCCGCCGGGAGAGCAGGGAAGATCGGTCTCTGATTTATTGACTAGAATCAAGCCAATTGAACTACGGAAACCAACAACGAACGTAGGGCTTCGAGGTTCAACAAATGAACGCTGAACAAATTAACGCTGTGGACTGGGCAAAGTGCAGTTCTCGACGATGCTGCGCGTAGTTAGACAGATAGGTAGATAGCTCTGATTTGACGGGATTCCCCGTTTGTTCGTTGCCGCTCACCTTAACGAGAGGACTCTGAATACGACTCCCCGATCCGCTTCTCCTCCTTCAAGTTGCTGTTTCGTCTCGAGGAGTTGCTTGACGAGCATGCCTTCCTGTTCGTCGACCGCTGTTTCGTCAGGCGCAGTCGGAACTCCATCATGGAGTTCGCTTAAACCATCTTCTTCGTTCACCTGCCGAACGGTGTCGATAGCGCACAAAGAAAGCTTTAGTAGCCCAAAACTGAGACCAGACTAGCTATAGCGCCCTAGTGCAACTGGCATCTCTTAACGCATCTTTGTCTATACAAGTGCAGAGATCACAAGCCCTCTCTAAGTCGAGAGGCCGAGACAGCCATACGAGTAATATTTATTTTCTCTCTACAGCTCTCTAAAATGATGTACTTTGTCGACTACACGTCGGACATAGATGTTCGCATGTCGAGAGTCAATGTCAAATCGTATATATATATATATATGTATATATATATATTGCTCATAACGGGGTGTAAACAATTGTCCCCCAACGAACGTGATATATATGTATATATGTGTGTGTGAATGTGATCTATTAGTACGCTTAGACAGTCTCCTTCAGAAGCGCGTTGCTAAATAGTGGTGCTGTTTAGTGCTCTATTATGGAAACCATTGTAAACCTTCTACCTTAATTATCCTAGATGCATATCGGCATGATATTGTTTTGTATGCATAAGTTATTTTGCCATCTGTCTCAAGTCTTATGTATCTCTCCTAGACGATGTATTCCGATACCAATATCAACACGTTCGGCACATAAAACCAATTTCCTTCGACATCTAACTACGGCCTTTGCAGCCCACGGATTTCATTACGTTCTGTGCAACGTGGAGGGTTTTCATGAACCACAGGATGAATGTCAATGCAAACAATACCGGAGCAAATGTGATCGATACCACGCCGCGGTATGCCCGGCGGTTAGGTTTATAGCAAAACTAGCAAAACGCTAGATTTTTGGTGTCTCGAAGCATTTTGATGTAACAAAAACACATTTACCCAGCTTGGGTGTTGATAAAACAAATGGAACCACTTTCCCGGCCCATCTAATATCCACCACTAGGCACCCACCTGTACGAAGGTAGTCGTCTTCATCGTCGTCCCCTTGCTTTTTCGGCGTTTCGACGATGACATTTGCCAGAGCTCGCGCGGTAGTTGGCCTCACAGTGGGCTCCTCGCCAAGTCCTCCGTCGGTGTTCTTTCCCATTGAGGACATGGGTCGGCGGCGTGACGTTCCCGGCCGCGCCGATCGCAGAAGGGAGCGTGCCGCTGCCAGATCGTTTTCAGAAGGTGCCGACGCTTCAGTAGCGAGGGCTTCACCAGCCCCTTCGTCGCCGTATGCGGAAGCCAGTTTTTCGGGCGTTGTCGCCTGTCCGGCCTCATCCGAGCCTTCTTCCGCCCGCACTGGTGGAGCCGAAGGCAACGGCAAGCTCTGTTCAGTGGAACTGGTGGGCCTGGCCATTGACGGGCCTACTACGTGATCTTCATCGGGTGCACCTCGGCCGCCCGGACCGACGCTCGCCAAGCTTGATGATGGTCGTGGCTCATTCTGGATATCGATCGAGTTGTCGTCGCTCTGAAGCCAAGATAGACGTTTTAACCATTTGTTATATCACCAGGCACCTAGTAGGCCCTTGGCTCTGCCTGAGTGTATATGTGGGTTTAGACTAATTCGCGGAAACAACTTAATACAGAACGTGTAATCGCTAGGTGACTTTAAAAATGTACATAGGACCCTCCCCTAATTTTGATAATCTCAACTTTTCACTTCAGCAAAGGTTCAAAAATATATTTGGTGAACATAAAATGAGAGCGTCGGGGGTTGCCGTGGTAGACGAAATACTATCGACCCTCCTTGGGGTACTGCTTTGTTACCTCAAACACTGCTTTTGGTAGGCACTAGGCAGCGGTCACGGTACGGCCGTTTTCTATTTCGATCTTTATCAAAGCCCCATTCCTGGCGATAAATGGCAACGAAAAAAAAACATTAAACGAGTATTTTTTTAAAGTAATGCCCGGCCAACCACCGTTAATACAAAAAATGTCACTCGCGCACTGTCATTTCTAAACAAAACGAATTCCTATTCCGTTGTGTATTGGATACTACAGAAAGTAACTAGAATGTTTTAACTTCAAAATCACTCTAAAAATGAACGAGTTAACTAATTTTATTCCCATGACAAAGAATTCAAATTTCTGAATCTCGCGGAATGTCTCCACGTGAGCTTTTACTGCTTCTGGTGCAGGGAGTTTTTCTGCGGCAGATGCAGAATTTTCCAATGGAAACTTGCTATTTTGTGGAGGCCTATTCTATTCACGAAACTGTGTCTTCTCTTTTGGAGGGTGACAAAATCAGTCGAGCTGATCATAGTAGACATCTCTCGTGTTTATGTTTTGGGCCACTAAGAAAAAATCGTGGTGGACGATGCCATGCCTATCCCATCAAATACAGAGCAAAATCTTGCGCAAATGGGGGTAGTCAATTTAGCGTCTTTCGGGGGGGATTGGACTGGGGCGCACCAGGATTTTCCACGTTTCAAATTGTGGTAAAACACCCATCTTTCCCGCGACAGACTGTAGAAACTAAACAGACTGTAGCACGGGGTCGTTAACATTCTGTCCACGGAAAATTTGGTCCAATATTTTGGACTGTTTTTGCAGCAATTGAGATCACTTTACGAAGCTCTCGAAGATTCTGCCTTGCGTTCGCATAGATATCTGTTTTATAAACTTACAGACTTCTCGGAAAGGACCGAGTCGGTCTAACCCCCATGTGGTGACTAGGTTTGCCGTGCACGGTTTTCACCATATGCTGTGCGCGACCCCCGGGTTCTATGATCTTTCCGACTCATGCATGTGCCTTCGTTGCAAACTACCATGCGGGAGATACCATGCTACCTCTTGTAGCCTAGTCCCGTCGCTAGCCAGTCTAGATAACCAGGCTCACGTCATAACTTTATAGTTTTACATATCTATAAGTTTATATGTCTAAATGTGTGTATGTAAACATATGCACATATTTTAACTGTACTATTTCTACACAACACGTGTGATAATAAACAAATTGTTTGTATATATATATATATATATATATATATATATATATATATATATATATATATATATATATATATATATATATATATAAATAATAATAATTATTATTATTATATATACACGTTTCATAACAATATGTCGGCAACAACTCGGAAAGAAAATAATTTTTCCTAATGGAAGGAGGGGGCGGAAACGTCTTTAGGAGTAAGGACGAATTTTATAAAAGTAGCTATTCTGCCATTTTTTCTTCTACACAGTTGGGCAAAATCTACGTTTGCGGGAGAACCAGGTCAACGCATGAAGAAATCGATCGTACCGCCCTGTTCGGCGAAAAACTCTGCATAATTAAAGATACTTCGCTAGCTTGCGTAGCGAAAGGCTAATAGCCAGATTAAGGTTTATAAAATCTATATGTTGTTATGTTTTACGTTGACACTTTCACGTGCAGAACCGTAAAATTTTGCTATTACGACCTAAAATGTACACTCAAAAGACTATTGGCAATAGCAAATTTAATGCCCATCATTTTCGTACCAAAATGCTGCGCGACGTAGTTGCCGAGTAACTAAGCTTTTTCGACTTACTAAAGATCCATCCAGAAGGTTTGAGTGGCCGCGCCGACCGAAGCAAATGACGAACGTTTGGTACGAAAATCGACTTCTTATGACTTTCCTAATCTGGCTAATTGCCTTGCGCTACGCAAGCTAGCGAAAGTCTTTTATTATGCAATGTTTTTGGTTCTCCCGCAAACGTGGATTAAAAAAGACAGAATAGCTACTTTTATAAATTTCATCCTCGGTCCTAAACAGGACGTTTCCATACATATTGTTATTACGTGCATATTGTTATGAAGTACTTTGTATATATATATATATATTGTTGAATGTGCAACGGGGCAATGCGGCCTCGGTTCGGGGCACGCTCCAGAAATGGCTGGTCCCTACACTGGACCCCCGTAATGGTGCACACGTTCGCAGGGACCCAAATATTATGTTCCGACCGTGAATGACTGAATATATATATTAGAAGCTTCGAAAAATCTCTGATCGGAGACCTATATATATATATATATATATATATGATTTTGCTTGTCATCATCCTTTGACAATACCTTTGAGTCCACGTCCAGAGTGCCGTTGCCAGATGGGAGCCGACCATTAGTGGACGGCTCTGGGTGCAGCTCCTGGGCATGCTTATCCTCGGTGAGATCCTCGGATCGAGGCGACTTTTTACGATGGCTCGAAGATGATTTCTTTCGACCGCTTTTGGATCCGCTATTTTGGTCTTTGGTCGCGTCGTTCGTCTCGCTGGTAGTATTGCCAGCTGTTTCCTTCGGAGTCTCAGAGTCCTTCGAACGCTTCCCAGAGTCGTCCCGCTTAGACTTGGTCTTGGTGGCCTTCTCTTTGTCTTTATCTTTTGACTTTGAGGACTTTAACAATAGTGCCAATGGTAACAAGAAAACAAGACGTGCGTTGCCGGTTTTTAGTTCAATTTGACAGTAATCCAATAATAGAATACGTACTACAAACACACGCATACACCTATATATATATATATATATATATATAGAGAGAGAGAGAGAGAGAGACAGAGATATGTGCAAGGTGTTTCTTGACGAATGGGCCATAATTGTAGGCGAATCATTAGGTAGCGAATACACCGTTACAGGCGCATTGCGACAACAATGGACAATGCTCGAAACGAGTGAGCAATGGGTAGGCAACATAATTCCCCCTGCTATAATTATATTTATCATATCTTAGCGTTGTTAAGAATAGACCAAATATATATATATATATATCTTACAGTTTTGTCTTTTTTGTCCCTTTTGCCACTGCCGCTAGCGCCGGCAGCCGGGTCTTGTCGTGCGTCCTTGGCTTCACGCTCCCGGTGAGGCTTTTCGCCAGCAAGCACCCGCTGGACGGCATCCTTTGTGTCGACCCGCTTCTGCGCGATCTTGGCCAGACTCTGCAGGAGTTCATTTGTCTTCTCCGGCTCGTGTCCGGCGACAATCTTCGAAGGCCGGACCGACAACGTTGTGCCGCTTGCAAATGCTGCTCGCCCAATGAGGATACAGAAATCGCCCGAGAGTAAGTTCACGCTTAGGTCCACCCTGTCCAGATATACACATTTAAAGCTAGCTGCCTACTATTACGAATGTATACGGCTCCAAACGTGGTGCTGGAACATAGTGACCCCACGCCGTTTATTCTATCAAGGGCTCGGGGATGTTAAAGTCCAGCAAATGCCACCTGGCGCCTTTTATCATTGTTGACTCAGGGCAACGTCGGATGTATCTTGTCGATGATTACCATTTGTATTGTGTTTTGCTTGCTTAAAGTGTATGTAATGTGTCGAATGCTATGCCGTAGTGTAGTCGTAGTTTTGCTAAGCGAAGGATGAAGAATCTAACCAAAGAGCGATGGATGCGGGTTGGTGCACATGAAACAACCTCCGAGTTTGCAAACAAAGGATTTCTGGCGTCACCTACCAATTGCATCGATGATCTTTTGAAGAAAGCTGACTTTCGCCTCCTTCTCCTGGAATAGTGCACAAACGTATATGCTTTTAGATAAGAGAGGATACACCCATCATGGGCTCATCGTCCATCATCACACTTCATAATCATTTATTTCAGCCTCTCAAATTGTCATCGGCATCAAATTTTGTTCATGACATCTTTTGTACATTCTCCTTATTAAGCGTAACGCTCTGAGCTTCAGTCTTTTTCACTTACAGAGTCAGAGGAATCTACCTGGAATCCGGCGTCACCGCCGATATATATATATATATATATAAATGAGGTAGCAATTGCATCCCTACATACACCGGTTTTTACGAGCACTTGAATGGATTAGCAGTGATCTTACAACAAAGTTACGTATGCAATACCGATATGGCTCAAGCAGCGTATTTTGAAACGGCTGAACTTTAAGAATTGGTATAAAGACAGACATACCTTTACATTTTCCGAATTTAGTTCCTCTGCAGTGTAAAGTCCCTCGAAGACCTTTGTCGTCTTGATAACCTGAAATATGTAACATATAGATAGATGCTCATTGAGAATATCGATGATAGACCGTACACTGCTGAAAGTCAGCGGCTATGCTGCTGCTACAAGGACTCTTGGGGAGCCCTAGGCATCCCAACATGTCCAGCCCGGTAGCGTGGTGCATTCCGCCTGCGCCTCGCGACCGGAGGAGACACAAGGGTGCGCGGGTTCGAACCTCACCGCTGCACATTTTGATTTATGGGGGTCCGTATATGACGCATTGCGAAAAGCAGTGCCGTGGACGTTAAATGTTGGCTGATGTTCAGCCTGAAAAGTATTTTTATAGGTATCCCAACATGCCCGGTCCTCGGTGCCTCATTGAAGATATGCCGCATGGCGATCCCAAGACCGTAAGGAACGGAAGATGATGATCTAGAACTAAAGAAAACTTCCTTGAAAATGTTTTGCAAAACAGTCAGTGAATTACGCATCGAGCTGGTGACGTACATTGTGCACGATGTCGTGCAGGAATCGAAACGGCGGCTTTCGAAGCAGTTTTTCGGTGAGCTGTGGCTTTTTGATGACCGCGCCGAGCAGCTCCTGAGTTTTCTTCAACGTTTTTGCGTTCACCTCGCTTGCCATCGCGTTGTGATTACGTTGATGCGGCGGTCAGCGGTTAGCGGTCATCTAGTGGAACGACCAAAGGCAGTTAATTCTCTGAAAGCACAAACAATACGTGAATTCAGAGTTAAGTCAGCTGCGTGAACTTACATGTTCATCTTAATTCTGGTTACTGGTGTGACTATACATTCTGCATACATATATTTCGTGAATATGCTTCACACAACAGACATGCACAAAACACTATGGATTGAGCGGCCTCAACGATTTTCGGCGCGAAACGTCGTATGAGGTCGTAATTCGTTAATTTTGACAAGTCCGACATGGCTTGGGGAAAAATTGTATATCTACTACTTCTTAAAGTAACACACATTGAAGTGAATACTTACATCCATTATTGCTATAGGCCATACAATGTCAGCGTGTATAACTGCGACTTTGCGCCAACTTCACGTCATTAGGAGCTCAGAGGTTTGACTCAACAAGGCGTGTACTACTTTAGTGCTGTCTGCTGAGATCCCTTCACGTTAAAATTATAGGTACAACGAAGGCTCGTCTTTCAATAAGCTTGAACGCGTTATACTCATTTAGTATCTAACAAAACAACTAAACGTATAATTACTTGATGAATATGCAAATACCTAATCCTAATATACGTGCCCCTAAGAAAATGATGTGCCACCAACATGTAGTGTACTCATGCTTTGCGCCGAAATTGAGAGTAATCTTTCGGTGGCGAATAATAGTCCGCAAGTAGCGGCATCCTTGGACAAATGTGGAACAGCATTGACTGGAGCACATCTATAATCAGTATTTTTGTACCGCTAGGAGCAGTAAACCAGCCTTTTTAAAAGTGTTTTTTTAGTAGGTATTGGGACGCTCCGATCAGTTTGAAGGGTGATCGGCGCAGGCGTGTATGTTATACGTTACTATACACGTTGTCACACTTAATATATAATAGCAGCAACGTGCCGCAAACAAGTTTTGTTTTAAGTGCGGTCAAACAGTAACTGACACGTACGAACTTATGCAAAGGGCCTGGTGCAATATGGAAGTTAGTGTCTTAGTCGAACTAAAGTGCTCGAATGGTTTTGCGTCTTGTGAACAATCTTTGCAATGGTAGACCAGTGACCGGCCGAAACGTTGATAATGTTAATCGCGTGCGTGAGCTTGTTTCTCTCAACTTATGAGCGGACATAAAAATCATCGCAGGCGAGCTCGGTATTGCCGGTATGAGCTTGTAAGTTAGATTTGCTGGGCATAATCATCATAATTGGTAAAACACGATGTTTTCATACAAAAAACATATGATCAGTTGAAGAAAAGTCTAAACATGGCTGTCCTGCAAAAGTGCGTGCCCCAAAAACCAAGACAAAGACCATGCTTATGATGTTTTTGATACTTGAGATATTTTGCGCGTAGGTTCTAAAATGCTTGCTTGCAAGAACTCGTCGTACTACCCGAATCGAGGCAATTTTGGCAAATCTGTCTTATCCACGTTAATGCACTGACCCAAGTCCAATTGTTTGTCAGAGCCCTCAAACACCACCCATATTTGACAGTTTTTATTTCGAGGTAGACTCAATACTTAGTGCACTGACTGCGTATGTACAATGATTCGGACAAAAATTTTATCCGAATTAGACATGGCAAGTTATCACCTAAGGACAGAGAATGAAAGACAATGATGAACTTACACCTGTTCAGTCCAATATAATAGATTTAATTAGATAACAGAAGAAGACATTTTTTATTATAAATGTTCTATTTTTTGTTAAGTAAGTGAGCGGTGGTGAGAGAAATGGTCGTCAAATGCCTTCGGAACGAGCCGTACGAAATCTTCTTTCAAACATACTTCAGGTTATGACGGATGAGCTAGTGATTGAGCTCGTTGTTACTTTGCTCTGATGACTAGTGCAACCATCTGCAGGTCATGTCAAATTTATCTGCCTATTATTCATGGTTGGCGACTAGCTAGAGTTGCCTTTGGAAAAAACACTTCTTTATTATTGAGAACTACACCACGACACAATAAAATATAGAGATTTCACTTCTACGCTACGCTCTTACCGAGAAAGATGACGAACTTAATAAGAAGAGTTCTATCAACATGACGCCTTGCGCAGGACGAAATATGCCAACTAGGTACTCTAAGGAATTAGATAACTCTAAATAGATTGTGTAATTGGCAGCCGTACTCGACTAGTACTTATAGTATCCTGGACACACTATGAAATAAATGATATGTTATGCGTTCCCGTCTTATTTGTAGTTGTCGTTGTCATTGTTGTTGTTGTCCTACTTTGGAACAATTACTGTTGTTGTTGTTGCTGCTCTTGTCGCTGTTACCATTGTTGCTGAATTTCTGTCCATATCACTGTCAACTGGTTGGTTAGTAGCAATGAACAGTATTAAATTATTCTACAACCAAGATACGCGCTCTGTACACGAGTATGGTAGATACCTGTCATGGCTGCTTTCGTATGTAATCACGCCATCATGGAGACGCGAGAGTCAACAGATGGTGCTAACTATGTAAAAACAGATAACCTTACCCGTTAAAAGAGCTTCCGAGGTTTCCGATTCGACGCCGACCTGGCGACAACAGGATCGCCAATTGGCCCCAGCGCTAATTGCACTAGTGCTAGCTACCACATTGGACTACACAAAGTCACTTGTCACTTAGCGAGTACGCACAGAGAAGCACACCCAGTCTTCGCATGAATTTCGACGAATCAACAGCTCCTCGTCGTGGTCGTGCCGTTACCATCGAATGGTTGGAATATGGTGAGCCAGGGAAAAACCCGTAGTTTATCGTCATGTTTTTTCTTCAATTCACATAAGCACATTGTATGTATATGTAGCAGTACACATACATATATATAAACACGATCTCTCTATGGATGTATAGACCTGATTCAATAAATGAAAGCATCACACCAGATTCGGCCGTATCCAATTACGTCACATGATTGTCTCAGGATCATTGGCCAGCCACGAACTGCGACGTATCGATACAAACATGTGCAACAAAACCATATGCGAGTCGATAGTGGCACCTGTCTTCACCACCACAGTCCTCTCCCCACTGTTGTCACGAGAACTCCTGACGCCGGGTGGTTTTCCAAACCTCCTAAAGTCGGCTGATTCTTAGACCTCTTTAAGTCGGCTGGTTGCCTATATTTCCTGACGTCGGGTACTATAGGTCTATTGGGGTGTAGATGTGATACGTTTGCCTCTGTACGAGCACTATGTGCGTTTTATGTGCGTGTCTGGTAATCTTGCACAGCGCACCAGCTCCGTACTAGTTACTTGAGTCGTGAGAGACTACGCGGCAGACGTGGGCACGCAGGCGACAGGAATCGGGTATTCATGGTGACGTCGAAGTGAGGTAACGGGTGTTGTCAGCCCCCCTGTCTATTGACTGGCATGGTCGAACAGCGGAGCTGAGGGGATCACCCCGTAGCGCGGTTGGCGAGAACAGAGATGATGATGATGGTGTTTGTCGCTCGTCGGCTTGTCTGTTGCTGCGCTGCTCAGCTGAGTGTTATTCGAACCGGCGTCGGTTGCCATGGAGGTCCCTCTGCCACCGCCACTGCTTCTAACGCGGCTGCTGCCGCCGCCGCCGCGTTCGGCCTCCGGTCTCTCACAACAGCACGGCACCCGCATGCCATGTGAGGACCATACAGCAGGGCCCTGCACAGAGTACGGAGGCCCTATGATTCCAGCGGGGGGGCGGGTGGTGACTGAGATGGGTTGTCATGCCTTCCCTGCCTAGCCTCATTGCTTATTAGCCTTATATATATATATATATATATATATATATATATATATATATATATATATATATATAGGTCTTAAATCATGAAGCACGACGTTGAAACAGTTGCAGAGGGCTCGCTTATTGTATTTGTTTAGCATTTTAAGTCATTTTTAAGCCGCGAGTAGCCAGCTCTATATTGCTGATAGTTGAAAATGTTGACATTCGTTTTCAGCATGTTAAAAAGCAACGATTGTCACTACATTACTTAACTTTCATGACTTGTCAACTAGGGTGCACAGAATGACCTAAATATAATGAAACAAGAAGATTGAAACTGGCTATGTATGCTGAGATGTAGTTGTATCATACTCGCAAACAAAAACATGCGAAAGGAGACGAAAACATTATAGGAAAATCTCGGTCGATATATCTCTATTATAATCACATCCGCACTGTAAAAAGGATGTTCAGACATACAACATTGCTGTTGTAATTGACTAAATTGCTCTATGCACAAAATTCCTTCCTATAACATATAATAAGACTCCTAGTATCGGTGGAATAAATTGAAAGGACACGGCTTACGATCGCGGCACAAGTAATGTGTTTGAAACGTACCCAACCGGTCAAACGGTAACAATTATCCCAAGGGGGTGCAGATTTAAGCGAATGCAAGGATAATTGCTCATATGAGTAAAAATAGACCAAGAGTGCATAGACGATTGAGGCAAAACATTGGGTAACATAAAGTGTTGCACCTGATCTACTTACTACGAAGTATACATATTGGTGGATTCTTTAGACCCCGCAGGTGTATTCTCACCATAGCTTCGGAAAGGCTTTCAACCCTACCGCGTCCGCTACAGCGATGGGCTCGACGCCACTCGATGCAAGTCTGTCAAGCCTGGACAGGGTAGCGCACACAAACTTTAACCGAGGACAACGGCACCCAATTCTGACAGTATACTATGTGATCTAAGAAAGATGATGGCGGACTCCCTCACCCAATGGAGGGAGGTGTCAGAAGCCTACAGTGGTGTTCTCCCGATGAAGGTGCCTGCGAACGTTTACGCATTGCGCGCTTTCCCATGGCTCTCGGGTAAAAATCCCGCCACAAGTAGACTTGCCCTCCCCACACAACAGTTTGAAGCAATGCGCAAGCTAGCCCTTAGTTGGTGCGGGAGTCGAAGGCACGGCGTGATATTCGTGCGTGAATCAAAACTGCATTTTTCAGTTAGTCATCTTGATCACGGAGGTCCCGGCACCAGGTAAGTATCCAGTTAGTCATCTAGTACACCCGAGCAGAGGATATTTCCTTAGCAACAACGGTAAAAGAGACAGTGGTCGAAAAGCTGGTCACTAAGGAAGACTCGATCAACTGCCTAGAATGGTTGATTTCGTTAAGCGGAGGAAAGAGTTGCTCGTAATGTAGCGGCAGAGGCGGGCCACCAACCAAAGAGCGGCATAAGCCGAGCGAGGCCTTCACCAAGAATAAGGTAGTGTTGTCAAGTGGACTGGCGAAGAAAAGTGGTTGTAGCGGGTATCCTACAATAACCGTTAAGCGATCAGTCAGTAGCGACCGTGAAACAAGAAAAAGAGAAATAAATTAATAAATGTAGTTGTAAAAGGCTGTTATCGTGAATTTAACTGTTATCATGGTAAATACCTTTGTACCCAAGCTTAACTGATCGTATTTGCGACAGCACCCGAAACCCTAACTAGATGACGTTTTAGTTTAGCATAATGCAGACATTCAAGAAAAACCTTCGAATACAGGAGGTTAAATAGAAAAAATGTAATCCAAGAAGGAAATATTTAAGCACGAGTTGATCAGTAGCGACAGTGAACCTCAAAAAAAGGAAAATAAACATTAAAAAAGTATGTATAAGACTATTTAACGGTTACCGCGGAAAATACCTTAGCGCCCAAGCTAAGCTCAACGTTTTTGCAATAGCACCTGAACCCCTAACTAGAAACATTTCAGTCTAAAATAGTACACACATTGAACAAACATAAAACATTAATATAAAGAAAGTTAACAACTACAGAACGATGAAAAATGGTATCCAAGAAGCCGTTTTGTAAGAAAAAAATCATGGAATTCACTCAAAGAAAACCTATAAGATATACGAAAATAAGAGGTGAATAGATGGCTGAAAAACCATCTACAGAAACCCGCAGACTGGTAATATATCTAAAGATCGATAATATAGTATTATTAACTTATTAAATTAATTATTATAAAAAAAATATTTTTCTCTCTGTTTATTAATATTGCTCCACTATAGTGGCCCTTCTGCGGAAATTATAACATAGCAATGTTACAAATATCACGATGCACATTGTCTTTACAGCGGCGTTTGACGCAGCTTCAAAGCACATCATTGTAATTCAGAACCTGGAAGCTGACTTAGTAGTAATAAATTAATAAATGTAGTTGTAAAAGGCTGTTATCGTGAATTTAACTGTTATCATGGTAAATACCTTTGTACCCAAGCTTAACTGATCGTATTTGCGACAGCACCCGAAACCCTAACTAGATGACGTTTTAGTTTAGCATAATGCAGACATTCAAGAAAAACCTTCGAATACAGGAGGTTAAATAGAAAAAATGTAATCCAAGAAGGAAATATTTAAGCACGAGTTGATCAGTAGCGACAGTGAACCTCAAAAAAAGGAAAATAAACATTAAAAAAGTATGTATAAGACTATTTAACGGTTACCGCGGAAAATACCTTAGCGCCCAAGCTAAGCTCACCGTTTTTGCAATAGCACCTGAACCCCTAACTAGAAACATTTCAGTCTAAAATAGTACACACATTGAACAAACATAAAACATTAATATAAAGAAAGTTAACAACTACAGAACGATGAAAAATGGTATCCAAGAAGCCGTTTTGTAAGAAAAAAATCATGGAATTCACTCAAAGAAAACCTATAAGAAATACGAAAATAAGAGGTGAATAGATGGCTAAAAAGCCATCTACAGAAACCCGCAGACTGGTAATGTATCTAAAGATCGATAATATAGTATTATTAACTTATTAAATTAATTATTATAAAAAAAATATTTTTCTCTCTGTTTATTAATATTGCTCCACTATAGTGGCCCTTCTGCGGAAATTATAACATAGCAATGTTACAAATGTCACGATGCACATTGTCTTTACAGCGGCGTTTGACACAGCTTCAAAGCACATCATTGTAATTCAGAACCTGGAAGCTGACTTAGTACAAACAAATCAGATTCGCGTAGATAATGTCGTGCATGATTCATTTCAATATCTCTATGCAGATAACGTGGGACATAGTATAGGCCCGCATTTTTTTTCTGTACTGGGTTGATCTAACTGCACTTTGAAACAAAAGATGGTACATCGCTCCTTTTCGAATTGAGGTGACAAGTTCCGATCTTGACCCAAGTAATGCTGAAAGTGCTGAATATGCCAACATTCCATGAAGACATGCCCCTAAACAATTCCAACAACCTCTAGCTGGATTTCCTACTAGCAGGTGTTTCATCAATGCTCTCAGATTCAAGTTGACTTGCACCTTCCTGTGGGAAGATGACTACAGTGAGCATATCCACTGCATTTTTTCTCATACCGCGGCAACCCGCAACCGATAGTTCTAAGCCCCACACCAAGCCCAATGTCACACAACTGTAAAATATGGCGTGCACGACATTCACTGTAAGCCGCGCAACCGCCCAGGTTATCATAAGTTCTATCTTAGTTATATATATATATATATATATATATATATATATATATATATATATAGCTTTATTTTCTATAAAAGGCAACAGCTGTCTCCTTATTAACGTGTATACCGGATAAAATAAATGTAAACGTCACATGTCCTCCAGTTTCGGGTGTGTCCAGTCTAGCAGAGTTCCATGCACAGAGGCGAAGTTACCCCGCTGAATGTCCAGCGGTAGTCCCTGGCGCAGATACTCGACAGCTCTACTGTCCCCTGTCGAACGGTTGAGCGCCCTGCCGACACGCTGAACAAGCTTGTGCGTCTTCAAGCCAGGTACCCCCAGAGTCCCAAGTACCAGCGGTATTCTTATTTGCCTCAGCCAACATAGACGCGTGACCAGCATGTTTTACTTCCACACTGACCACTGAAGGGGCTAATGAGTCAGTAACGATTGCCTATACCAGCATGCGCCCCATCTCGAAGAGCGTTAGTGTCAGTCCGTCCGGTCGCTTTCCCTCATTTCTGCAGAGCCCAGGAGACTCGAGAATGCAAGGAAAGCCAGCAGACCTAAAAACTCAGCTAAATGTCCAGTTAAGTACTGCTTGTCGGGCTCGACGATCTGAGCTTAAGACACAAGAAAGACCATGGCGTGCCTGTGGCCCCACTTGATCGCCGTATCTACATTAGTGGGGGAATGCAAGAGCTGCACCCAGCCGTAACCTCGCACTAATCCGAACAGTGTCGTCATCTAGTCGATAGTCTAAGTGAACACTGGGGAGAGCCTGTAATCACGCCCCGGCGCCTTTTGCGGAGACCACCCGTAGCCTTGTCAATCGTAGTGGGCGCTTGTTCAAGGTGACGCGCGATTGTCTCCTGGAGTGGGATCGACCAGCCGTTGTGGGAAAGGGTGTGAGTGGGTATGCCATCGCACAGAAAGGCTAATCTCATGGATAAGGCTAGATAAGACACTTTTACCTATGGCATCCAATAACCTTTTGGCCTCTTCCAATCCCTGGGACATAGAGGATACCATGGCAGGACCAGCCAACGCTACAGTGTCAGGCACTCCCAGTCCACTTAAGAATTCGAGAAGCAGAGTCATCGGGTGAAAGGCGTACGTTCAGGAGCACCTCCAGTGTCTTCAAGATCCACTCGTTAAAGGCTCGAAGATCGGTCAAATCGAAACATTTGACCCCTCTCAGCAAATGAGTTATCCGGGCCGCCGAATAGCTCGATCTTAGTAGGTATATTTCGCGATGACATCCGCGATGACGGCTGGCGGCTACTTCAAGCTTTTCTCTTCATGCGTCTAAAGCCCCAGGTAACCTCTCTCAGCAGCGAAGAACCCCGGGGCTCAATGTCACTCTCCCGGAGGACCTTGCAACCGGGAAGGAGATTGTATAGCTCCGATATACCCGGCGAGATCTTATCCTCGGGGCCTAAGCACACCGCCGTCAGGTACCAGGCATTTACGAGGTTGGACCCGGTGCAAGCGATGGTTGGGAGTAAACCCCATGTATCTGATGAAGCCCTTGTGGGGAATTTCAGCGCGTTTATCAGATTGTCTTTTTTGGCGCTGTTAAAGGCACTGCTAAAATCTAGATTAACCAGAATGGTCGGGCCGCTGCGGGAGTTTATAAAGGAGCGGGAGTTGTAACTTCCGATTTCCGTACGGCCAGTCGTTGCAAAACCCAACTGATGAGGACCAATTGCCAATAATGATTTAGCTTTGTTGGCAGCGCACCCTATGTTTGAAGCCAACCTCCGGAATGTCGGCGAGCATGATATAGGGTGAAGAAGGCCGTCTTTCTTCTTGAGAGCTAATAGTCGTGTCCCGAATATATTAGGTTAAAGGGTTACAGAGGGAAACTCCCATCGAAAAATGTCTACAATCTTTGCCAGTGCATCTGCCAGTCTGCCGGCGACGGATCCTAAGACCGCGGACAGCAAGTCCTAACAAGTCGATGCCTAAAGAAGTCAAGACCAGCTCCTGGAGAAAGATCTCACGGTCAGGGGCACTTCGTAGCTGGAGCTAGTGGATGGCAGCATAGTCCGAGGACGAGATGGCAAGCAAGGGTCCGAGGGGGATTTTTGCCTCGAAGAGACACAAGGCTTTTGGGCTATGTGTCCGTGGAACCAACAAGCCTGGCGGCGCCAAAGACGTCCCCTTCCAAGAGCTTGTCTATGGCGCGTCAACATATCTTGTCCTCAGAGTCTCTACTGTCCTAGTTTCATGATGTACGATGTTTTCATTTCTTGAACCCTGCGAAAAGTGGCGAAGGTTCTTTTTGTTAATCACTGTGGGAGAACGCGTGTCGTTTGAGATCCGTGGAAGGCGCAGCACCACAGGCGCGAAGGAAAGCAGTGAGTGGCCTGGCTTTAATGTCGTTGTCCGAGACGATTTTTAATAAAACTTTCGTGAGCTTGTCTGCGCGATATATATATATATATATATATATATATATATATATATATATATCAGCAACCTTGGTGATATTGATAGATTTAAAGCTGCATTCCTCAAACGTACCCTGGGTGTCCATAGAACAAGCCGCCACCGATTTGTCTACCTGGCGGCTGGAACACCTCTCTTCACAGAGACTTTGCAGCGGAGCTTCAACCTGCCTCTCACTGAGGCATTTAAGCAGCACATTCAGATTCGGAAGGCAAAACTGGCCGATGTCGGTCCAGCCTTCTTTAAGACGTCTGCCCTCACGTGGAATCACCCCAATTTAGCAAATCGTTATCTTACTCTTCGATTTGCTTTGCATGGATTTCACCATAAGATTTGTGTTCGCCCTAGCCACCATAAAGCAAATCATGTACTTGTCAACGTTGCGGTCATCAGCGCACAACATATCATTTACTTGAATGCTCCAATCCGGCTTCTGTAACCGTCTAATATAACAAAAAGTAATACCTGCTATTTGGTCGATAAATTTAATAATTTTATTATATATATATATATATATATATATATATATATATATATATATAACCTCTCTACTCAGCTGTTGAGCCGGACGGTCGCACTGGTGCGAGCTCCCGCTTAAATTGCCTAGATCGCAAGTTATACCTGGCTTTTTAACGGGAGTTTTGCCACAGACCATCGTGGCCACCAGTGTGACCGAACTGTGAAATCCAACACCGTCAAACAGTTCCATTTTGCATTTAAAAGATGCAAAATTGTTATAATTCGCCGCGTCACTGTGTTAGATAGGTTAGCAGTGCGTTCACCATTGCAAAGGCCTGTCTGAAGTGCATTTTAGCGTTTTTAAGTGGAAGTGATTGTGCCGGTTTTTAGATTTAGGTAAGGTGAGTCTACCTATATAGTTGTTTTAGTGAAACATAGCGGCCCTAATTATATTTCACTAATTTTAACTTCTATATAGGTAAAGTGTATACACTGGCTACAAAACCCAGACAGTGCATACATATAGTGGTGTATCGATACGCTTTGTTTTGAACTCTAAAATCGAACACTGCGTAGAGAATACAATAAGCAACGATATATTGGGCAGCCATATCGTGTTTTTAAACCACTATATATTTTAATTGACTACCTACATGCCTACTATATATTTGTAATAGATGCTTCAATTCCACTGAATCGAAGAGACAGCAATTAATCTGTCTGATGCTAGTCTTCCATCTAATTACCACAAATATATATCTTAAACCGACACTACTATTGTACATATTAATGTGCAATTTTTAACTTCTACTTTTGACGCTATTTTGCATAAATACAGTACGTGACGAAATATGACATAGTGCTCCCTGGGTAGAGACAAACAGAATGATGGTCTAAAGACCGCTTCATTTTAGCGATTTTAACAACAACATCTGCGTAAAATCGCGCCATCGTTCGCGTACAAAACTTTTAAAGAAATCTTACCACCGCTGTGGACCAAGACAACGATGGCATCACGTGACGGCAGCAACATCGCCGGAAGACTCAGCTGCCAGACTTGCGGGCGAGTATGCAAATCTGGCGCGGGCCTCGCGAGCCACATTAGATTGACTCACAATCAACGAGAAGTTCGTGCCACCTCCCAAACTCCTAACCGATCACAGACTAATAATTTGATTTTAAGTTCCTCACAAAATGACACTGCTGCTTCTAATAATAATTTTAACCCCCCTAGTACTTCACGCGTCTCCCAGCCGAATTGTAAATGTCCATCTAGTACTTGCTTAAAGGTCTTTAATTCTAAATCAGGTCTTAATTTACACCGTCGTCGTGCCCATCCGGACGAATATAATGAGAACATTTTAGCCCCCCCCCTCTAAGAAGGCCAGATGGAACCCACAAGACCGTGAACTTTTAGCAACATTAGAAGCAGATTTTATATTAGATAATAATAACGAAACTCCTAGAGAAATTGACCACCTTTTAGCTACTAATTTTAACACACGCACACCTGGGGCGATTAGAGGCCAACGTAATTCTCAGGCGCATAAGGATCTGGTAGAGGACCTCCTTAAAAAGAGGTCTCTCCTGGATTCCAACCTTGACGGATCTGAGCTTCCTGAGCGTAGTCGGCCTCGATACTCTGAATCAGATGGCCCCTATAATCCATCCCAAAAAGATATTATTATATCTAAAATACAAGCCCTCACAAACACAACATAATTTCAACAGACCTTACTCATCTGTCAAATATAATTTGCTCAGGTGAGGACCACACTATCGCCTTAAACGAATTTCTGAACAAACATTTTACACACACTGTCCGACGTCGTGCCTTTAGAGAAACACCTTCCACTGAAGCGCGAGTATCTAAAAGGCAACAGCGACGTCAAGACTACGCAACCACTCAAAAACATTTTAGCCAAAACCGATCTAAATGCGCTCATGAGGTGCTGGACGGCAAACACACCATACACAACATGCAGGCTACCGAAGTTGTAGAACACTGGGCCAACACGATGACACAACCACCCCCTGATTGCCCCGTATACACTCCCAACTCTGATCTCTTTGAGGTTTCCCTCCCTATCTCCCTCAAGGAAACCCACGTAGCTCTCCGCGGACCTTCTAAAGCACTAGGCTTGGACGGGATTTGTCTTTCGTCCCTCCGTAAACTCCCGTTAGAAGTAGTCTGTTGTATTCTTAACATACTATTAATTAGCGATATTGCCTCAGCCCATGCAACTGCTCGCTTAGCGTTCATCCCTAAAATTAACAATGCCACATCCCCAAGCGATCTGCGACCCCTATCTATTAGTTCATACTTACAACGAACGCTTAACAAAATTCTCTCTAGACGCCTCCAGAACTCTATTAAGCTTCTCCCAATCCAGCGAGCGTTTCTCCCCTATAATGGTACTTTCGAGAATCTTGCGGTTCTGGATGGTATCCTTAACGATGCCAAGTCTGCAGGACGTGAGCTCAGACTCGCCTCAATCGACCTCCGTAAGGCGTTCGACATGGTGAGTCATGACTCCGTCCTGTGGTCACTCCGGACTCGCGGATACCCGGAGGTATTCATTAACTATATCGAACGCTTGTACCTCTCATCTAAAACTCTCATAGAATTTGGACAAGAATGTCGCACATTTCGGCCAACTAGGGGTGTTAGGCTGGGAGATCCTCTGTCCCCCCTCTTATTTAATCTAGTTCTCGACGACATTCTTTCAAAATTAGACAAAACTAATATCGGGTACCAACTTACTGATGACTTCCGCCTTATGGGCTTAGCCTTTGCGGATGATCTCATCCTCCTAGCCTCCACAAAATCCACTCTCCAACGGCTCCTTAATATTGCGGACCCACTTTTAAAATCCCGAGGCCTTGAAATTAATACTAATAAAAGCTTTACTATCTCCCACCTATTTAATAGGAAGGAAGGTAAAGGTTTTATCAATACCGTATCCGAATTTAACGTTGGAGATCGGCAATTGCCAGCTAAAGGTATGAGCGATCGATGGAGATATCTTGGAGTCGACTTTGACAGCAATGGCAGAGTTGACTCCACCAAGGATATACTCCTTAACTTACTCAACAAACTCACGATAGCTCCCCTTAAACCCCACCAAAGACTCATATTTTTGAAAGACTTTCTCATTCCCCGTCTCCTATATAAACTGGTCTCCGGTCCCAGACCATCTTACGCACTCCTTAGTGACCTAGATAAAGAGATCAGAAAGGTTGTTAAGTCGAAATGGCTTAAGCTCGAAAACTCGGTGCCGAACGCCTACCTGTACACGCACACAGCACACGGCGGTCTGGACATCCCCTGCCTCCAAACATTCATTCCCAGAATCCGCCTCTCCCGCCTGACAGCACTACAACACTCCACGCACCTTGGGGTCCAATGGATGCTAACCACCGAGCACTTTAAAAAAGATCTTGCGAAAACAAGACTTCTTTGCGAGCGCTTGGGAACCTCCATTGAAACCGCTACACAAGAGACCGATTACTGGTCTCAACAACTACACAACACGTTCGATGGGGCACATTTTAAAAAAGCACACGAAACGCCCTTTGTACATTACTGGATTAAGGGTATGCCCTACCTATCTGGTAAGGAGTATTTAAACCTACTAAAGCTCAGGATCAACGCACTACCAACGCGTGCCAGATTGGCCAGGGGACGCCCGGGCTACAACAAACGTTGTAGGCACGGGTGTCATGCGCCTGAGACATTGGCTCATGTCGCTCAGATGTGCGACATAACGCACAAACAAACCATAAAGAGACATGACGACGTCTGTGATCGCGTGGCGCGTCTTCTCCGCGAAAGGGGTCATGAGGTGGTTCGTGAGCGAGTATTCCGTCGACCGGGCGCACCGGGTCTAAAGCCCGACCTCGTAATAACAACACCTACCGAGGTCTGGGTTTTAGATGCCGAGGTTTGCGGCCCGAACCGAGACCTGGCAAAAGCACGGCAAGACAAGATCGCCAAATATGACGTCGAGTTCCTAAGAGCGGCGCTCGCCTACCCGCAAAAACCTCGCAAATTCGGATCCATCACTATCTCTATGAGTGGTGTATGGGACTCCGAATCTGCGAGGACGCTCTTGGGGCTCGGCGTCACGAAGAGGAATCTTATGGATCTCACCGTATTAACTTTGCAAGGAACCTTGAGGATATATCGCTCGCACCGGGTCCATAAGAGCGGGGGCTACCATCAAGCAAGGACACGGACAACTGACTCTTAACTTCACGTGACACCTTTTTACCACCATTTTTATTAAGGCGAGCACTGCCGAGTGTGCAAACGTATTGTAAATGATTAATAAATCATCACAATATTTTCTAGCTCTCACTAAAAACACATAATGAAATAATAAACAAACATGATCTATATTTGACATAACATAAAACCACCTTTATTACCACATAATTGTATACAGGAAAATACTTAGTTCAAAGTCGCAAATGTGGACCAATGTACTTAATTGAGAAATCCAGAGAACTATCCACTATTAACTCTCAAATAAGATACCTCAAGTTAGATTTATTATTTACGTGACCACGCATACCACGCGACCCGTTTGTTTGATCGTTTGCCATTTTTATACCTGGCCTAAAGTTCATGTAAAAGAACTTACTTTAAATATCGCTTCAAAAACCTATGAGGTGTCACGCCGAGACTATAGTGAAGTCGCTACTTCTGACAGAGTTGTCCGCCGTCTCTCTCAGAACAGAGCCTGTGGTGGGAGAGGGTAGTTGTTTATGAAGTCAACCAAGTGAATATCCCTAGCCACGCGCCAGGCGAACATTTGATTTATGTGCTCCGTTCTTGCAACACATCTGGGCACATACATTATTTGGCTTCAGCGATTGTTCGGCCGCACTTCAAAAAAATGGTAATTAATGATAGTTCGTTTTGTAGTCACATCTTTTGTGGAGTCTCTTTAAAAATCTGCTATGCACACCTCCGATAATACCTATGCTTTTACAAAATATGGATACCATACGGGTGAAGTATAAACGTTTGGATAACACAATCGATTTGTACAAAAGAAGATACACCGTAGGCTCCTTGACGATAGAACAGCGGAACAACATATTCACAAGTATGGATGCTGCTTTGACTAGTTATTTTATATCTGCGGAGAAGGTGAGGTCCGCCGAGATTAAGCATCCAAGATTCCGCGGCATGTTGGCCATTGGTAGTGTTGACCCGTTGAGTAAGTTGTTTAGCTCGGAGGAGCCGTGATTTACAACGAGACGTTTGTGAACGGAGAGCTGCATACCATTGTCAACGCACCACCAGCTGCTCACCGTCCACAGCGGACTGCAATGCTGTGAGCGCCGATGAGGAGTCAAGCGCACTATAAATTTTAAGATCGTATGCGTACAATAGATATTTAACATTCGATGGTACATGGAGTTTTATATATAAGACAAATATTATGCACAAAATCGGAGAGACGCAGCTCCCCTACGGCATACCAGGCGGTGCCGGGTGAAATGAATTACAAATCCGTTTAGAAGACCAAATCCGATGTGTAAGTTTAAAATGACGGAATCGAGCGTGTCGTTCCATTTTGGATGCGTTCGGTCACAACTCTTTTAGCGTTAAGCCACTTCCCAAATATTGTGCACCGGTTCCGCTTAATGATTTCGACCTGCGTGTTAAATTAAAGCTTTGGGGAGCCTCGGTCTTGGACAAAGAGAGGCGTTTTGCGTTGAAAAAGGTTCGCCACGCGTGTGCGCTCCGCATTTTGTTTGCTTCGGCAAGGACTCGTTCTTAAATCGTTGGGTGTAATCTCTGCTGACCCATGATCGAAACGGGTCTTTTACGAGAACAGTTTTCTTTTCGCCCTCTAAGCATGAAGAGTTTTCAAAATACAAATTTAAAATGTATTCGATTGCCGGCAGCGATATTCGTTCTTAGAAGATTGTACTTAATTGAATAATTAACTAAACGCGTGTACCACATGTGCGCAATTTCTAGGTAGACAACCACAAGTAGTTCCGAGGCAACCTCTTATTTAATGTGTCCAAACAAAATTGACAAAGTATATGTATTGCTTCACGCGTCTAGCTAACATTATTTCGTTCATTTGTCAACGTGCACGAGACCTGTGTCCTTGTGTTCATGAACGGCGACGTTTTTCTTCTTTCTTTTTTCGTGGTGCATGGTGCATGGATGGATGATGGCTGACGTTTTTCTTCTTTCTTTTTTCGTGGTGCATGGTGCATGGATGGATGATGGCTGACGTTTTTTTTAAGGTTTTCCGTAAGGCAATTGCCCGTGTACGTTTTTTTTCATGGCATGGCTAATTTTTAATCCACTCCGGCATTGTTTACCTTGTCTAAATTGTAATCCATGCAAACCAATTTAAGAGTGGCCGGTCTGGGTCTCGAACCCAGTCCTCCCGAATACAAGGCAAAGGCTTTGCCACTAAGCCAGCTTGCTCGGTACAGCGCTCCCCCACCCCATACACATACGCGATAATCGATCGATTCGTGACGCAGAGAGTAACGTTCTTGAGCCGTATTCAAAGGCTAAATCGTCTCACCGTCGCGCAGGGCCGGGATCCACAGCCAACAATCAGGGAGCCAACGAGAAATACGTTACGAGAACTAAATACCTTCTGGGCTGACTCTCCGGCCAAGATTTAACGTCCATGGGACTGCTTTTCGCATTGCTTCATAGACGGACTACCCCCATAAATACAAATCGGGGTTGCAATGGTGGGGTTCAAACCCGCGCTCCTATGCGTCTCCTCCGGTCGCGAGGCGCAGACGAGTGCCCCCACCACGCCAACAGGCTCGACATCCACAGCCAACAGGAGCCAACGACAAATACGTTACGAGACGAGAACCAACCCTCGTTGGGCTGTCTGTCTAGCGGTTTATCATCGTCCGTCAAGCGGCAGCGGTGAGGAACAGGCCGCCGCCGCCGCCATCAGCGGCCGCCAAACTGCAGCCGTACCCAGCCGAGAGAGAAAAACACAACCAGTTCTCTACGGTGGCCGCCGCTGTAGGTAGCTACGACGAAACTGTTCCAGCCTCCTCGCAGCAGGTAGGTGTGGGAAGAAATGACGACGAATATCGCTAACTATATATACCCCGTTAGCACTTCGCACCCCTCCCTGCAGACAGGTGGATTTAGAGTATACATACTGCTGTAGTCTATAGAATGTGGTAGACGACCCAGTCGATTCTTCTTCTTTTTGTTCTCAATCTTCGGCGGATGGCGAAATGGCTACTCGTAGTGAGTAAGCATCAATCAGACTTAGAATGAGCAGCCAAATGACAACAAGTTCGACTTGATGTCTTAGTACGCTTTTATTTGTTTGAATCCATGCGGCTATTGTTGTCGTTGTTATTTTTGGTACTGTTGTTGTTGTTATTTTTGGTACTGCTGCTGTTGTTGTTGTTGTTGTTGTCTTGGGTCTTGTTGTTATTGTTGATGTTGTTGTTGTTGCTGTTGTTTTTCATCTATGAGTTAAACGTCGCCAAATGAAACTGAAATGCGCACTCGTCTTAGGTTACCTGTGTACCTACACGCCTAACTCGCAGTTGCAATTATAATGGTTGACATTTGTTATGGGCTCTGCTTGATTTACAATGATTATTATCTATATCAAGCTGCAGTAAAAATGGCAAGAATTGTGTCGATGATGTACTCCTAGGTAATAAATCCGTGTCTTAGATATAAGATCTGTTTTAAGGCTCTCTAAACGGAAATAAAGCAATTCAACATATTGCCCAAAACTCATTACACGAATTTTTACCTCGAAAAATCTCGTACAAGTGATTAGGATCAAAACAATGTGCTTAAAATAAACCCCTGGTATGGGACGAAATAGTGCATCTACATGAGTATTTCACATATGCAGAAGGAGAGACGTTCTTGACGAGACTGCCGTCAGGTTGTACGAAACCCACAGAGGAACGAGAGAAACCTAAACTTTGTGACAAAGAGCTCTATACACACGCGTTCTTTTAAAGATTGACATATGCATGCAAAGTCCAATAGAATAATATGGACCTGTACTGCGCCGTACCACGTAACACGGATACCATCGATATATTTGTCTTCAGGTCGACTGCTATAGATTTGAAGATTGCGTTTGTCTACTGTGTAAACATACAGTGTCACTTGCAATGCGTTCTTAGCGGTGCTTTACGAACCTTCAACACGCTTCAGAATATTAAACATACGCTGCCAAAGATTTAATGTAGTAATATGAATGCATCAACAGAAACGTAAATGTGATATTTTTGTTTTTTTTTTCAGTTACCATGTTTTTCATTGACGATGTGACTCGAGGTCAACCTAATCCTGTTATTCTCAGCGAGACAACCTCTTTTAACTGGTGCGTATACATATATATATATATATATATATATATATATATATATTTTTTTTTTTTTTTTTTTTTTCGTTTACATTTTGCTTTGTTACTTTTTAATTTATTTACTGTAAAACTTAGAAGAATATATAAAATGCTTCACGGCTCGTCGATTTAGTTGCTCCTTCTGCGCGCCGTAGTCGCTCTATCGCTATATATATATACTAACGTCTCGTCGACCTAACGATAAAGTGCTGTTATGAGAAGCTCTAATTTCTTAATACAATATAAAATAAATGTTCATAAATATATAATTCTACGAGTTTAATTGATGGACTCGGTTATTCTAGATATTTAGAAGTGCTGAGGTATCTGCCCTACCCCACAAACTGTCTATGTATTGCGTCCAAACTTTATACTTGCTGATAATCTTGTTATAAGTATTTATTAATCAATTCATATTACAGTCTTGTGTAAATGAACGTGTTAATTTGAATCTTGTTTTTATAATTTGTCGGTCGTTGATTGCACACCGCAGTAGTTGCAGAAGCATTGCCACGTCATGAGTGCAATTGATTAGAAACATCGATCAGACATGATGGTATACCAAAGTTATACCCTCTCGCAGTTGTTTTCAGGTTTACAGTGTGTTGTTTAAACTAAAACAAGGCCACAAAAAAAACTGCATTCAGTGCGGTGAGTATCGCTTACACCCAGACGACCTGTAACTAATGTGTGGGTTGTTCTAAGCTAGAAAACCACTTGCGTAAGGCCTTCATTCATTGATTGACGTCGACTAGTTATGGTTGGACATAGCCTATAGCGCGTTGTGCATGCAGCATGCAGATGTGTATGTACATACACACTAGACTACAAATAAAAATAGCATGGTGTTGCCTGCAAGCCCGCGGCAAGCCTACGAAACAGCTTGCTATGTTAGTAGTCCGGCGTATGGTCTAAGCAGGGACGACTTTTTTGCACTCGCTAGGAACTGTCACGCTCGACTCTCGGCTTGGCCGTCTCACGCCACGTCTAGAATGAATCCGTCTGACAGTGCCCACTCTGTTGGGCCGGCGGATGTCGTCGACTCAGACATGGCGCGCGCCGATTTAAGGCGCACGCAGATTCAAGACAGGAACGGCAGCGCTGGGGTGGTCGCACCCCTTCGGACTACCGCAGTTGGACGAGGTCTGGCGTACAATCTTGATCTCGGCGAAAGTGGTGGGGGTGGTGGTGGTGGTGATGATGATGATGAAGTCGATGATGACGACGACGACGACGACAACAACGACGACGATGAAGATAATGATCCGGGTAGCCGCAGAAGACAACGGCGACAGCGTCATGATTCCAGCTGCGGCCATCAGGCTCGTCCGATCCTTCGGCGCTTTGACGTGGACGAAGCACGTCCCGTCGACGCCGGCCAGCCGAGCCCACAGCCACCCCTCGGTCTGTACCTACGACGACGACGCTGCCCACGACGACGATTACGGTCGTTCAACGGCGCCGACACCGCAATATCGACGTCGCCTAACATCGCAATATCGCCTCGCACCGCGTCATCTCGCAGCCCGTCAGGTCGAAGCGCTTCGGACAAGCGACCCATCGCCTTCACTTCGACGGCGCTCGACTTCGACTTTGATGGCAGCGCGTGGTCGCCCGACACGGCGGCGTGTCGCCGCCGTCGTCGTCGTCATGAAGAAGCCGTGTGCCTCTTCTGTGTGATCGACGGCGCCCCGGAGGAGATGTACATTAGCCATCCGTTCAAGGACGCCGGCGGAATCGTCGTCTGTCCGTTCTTCAGGTGTTCGGCGTGCGAGGACAAAGGCACCAGTTGCCAACACAGCGTCTCAATTGGCGCGAGAGCGTCGACAGCAGCCCGCCACCACGGCCCACACGTCAATTGGCAAAATCACCTACCACCACCGCCACCACCAACACCCACAGACAGCGGAGGCGACGGTGGTGGCCGCCCTCTCACCCGCTCGCAACCGCCTAGCGTTACCACGAGGCCAGCTTCTGGTCGGACGTCGTGAATGACGCACTCACAAACGACATGGCTAAACTTCTCAACGCTGGTCGTCCGCACACCCAACAGTAATCGCCGTATATCATCGCCATCGGCACACTTTGTAGCCGCTTTAATCGTTGTGCTATCACTGCACTTCAAACACTTCGAACGCATCTGCAACCGCTTCTATGGCTCCTTACACCTTCTTATTACATGTTAACCACAACCCCACAAACAAATGGGCTGCTATTGCCGCCGTTGCCAGAGGTGGCTGGTCGAAGGCCGATTCGTAACTGCAGTCAGTGGACTAACGTTACTGCGCTGATAATCGCCTTCGTGCAAAAACAACACAACTTGCGGCGCACGACGAAAACAGTAATGGTTGTTGTGCTTGTTGCCAAATCTACTTGACATACTATGCATTCGACGTGCTGCCACATACTATATATATATATATATATATATACGATTAAACCCGCCTTGCAGTAGAACCATGGGTATGGAAACTGCACTCTTAGTCTAGCATAAATAGAATGCTGTTTACTTCGCACTTTTTCTGAGACATGTCCACTACTAATTGGACATCTTTCAATAGTTTTGTCAAGACTCTTAGCCGATCTAAACTCAGTATATATATATGTCTGAAAAATTTGTTAATCTTGGGGGAGACCCGCGCAGCGCAATAATGATTGACCCAGCCATTTTTGGGCCACAAGCTAGAGAAAATGATTGTGCTAAGCTATAGGAAAAAATTTTGAAGGCTCATTGTATTATGTTGATAGTGAGTAGCGTACTAATGTTACTTCGAAACCTAATTTTACAAAGTCAAAACAAGCGAAGGGTTGACGCCGGCAAATGCATTTTGTTTTCATCTAATGATCACACATAAATTTATTATAAACACGATTGTTGCTGTAGTACTAATACTTGAGCAACAATTGTGAAATATGTTTGGTGAACAAATTGGTGATCAGGTTGCTATGACGCTCACGCAGTTCCGATGTCTACGATAATGGGGAACCATGAGTTTGAGCTATATGTGTAGCCAAGCTGGTTCGCCCGGGTGCTCGGAGTTAACGTTGTCGTACAGACGTGTTGACTACGGCAAAGCTCATAATGAGGAACACGTTTGTAGTTGTTTCCGTGCCTAAACGCGTGCGTTTTCTTGCTTCACGCTCTGAAGGCGTTGAAAGCTGGTTCTGTCTTTCAAAGTAAGAACTGTTCAGATTTATTTTTCATATCAGTGGTGGTTATGCTTAATACGCTGTTATGTGCATTGCCTCAAGTTTTCTAGTTAGTCTGGAAACTCATAGTGCAAAAACTGCCCTCCGATAAGAGAATCAACAGCTTTCCCCTCTCTTTCTTCTGCGCTCATGTTTTACTCCACTCGGAGTATTGTATTGAACTAAATAACGCCAATTGTCGTACGCCTTTGTAATTTAAGGTAAGATGCCTTTGCCTGTGCGAATTGGCCGGGGCGTCGATGAGCACTCAGGTAAACGGCGTTTGTCTATGAGGCCGTTGTATATAGATTGATTAGAGCAGCAGTACTTTTCAGACCCTGCATGGCCAAAATGACCCCAGTTGCAAAGCGACGGTTGTGGCAAAACCGAAACTTCGCCACTTAAAGCCTAGGGTTCGTCCGACCATTGGCAGCGTTAACTGAGTTGCACTGTTATTAAGCATCTGATATACACATTTATATATATATATATATATATATATATATATATATATATATACAATAGTACCACTACATTACGCTCACTCGTGTACAGATATATATATATATATATATATATATATTTTGGATTTTTCGTAACGCTATTGCCCGTGTACGGTTTTTTTATGTCATGGCTAATTTGTAATCTACTCCGGCATTTACCTGTTTAAGAGTGGCCGGTCTGGGTCTCGAACCCAGGCCTCCCGAACGCAAGGCAAAGGCTTTGCCACTAAGCCATCTTGCTCGGTATATATATATATATATATATATATATATATACAATAGTACACAGTGCATTCTAAGCATTCTCTACCACTACATTACGCTCACTCGTGTACAGGTGCAAGCGGTTGCCTGTTGTAAAATTCAGTTCAGACAATAACTCACGTATACGTAAATGTTTGTGCAATAAAGAGAGCGATCATCTAGTCTGATTGAATCTTGTGTGTTTCTTCTGTGACTGGCCCGCTGTTTATTGCATAATGCTCACTGGTTAGCTGGCTTCCGGTCCTGAGACTGGGGTTCTGTGGTTGTTCCGTCCTTCTGCTTTGGTTTGAGAACATGCTTGGTTCCCCCAAATGTTGATGCCTCGGGCGCGCCTTTTGGGACATCAGTAATTTTGGCAGCTTCTCCGGACTCTTTGGGCGCTGGTCGCATTCGAATCATCTTATGACTCCCAAACGCCATCTGCAATGTTCATGTATTTATATACATATATAGATCCTCTCATAAATCCTCATAAATGTCATCCTCACTCCTAAATAAAACGTTTCCGCGTCCTCCCTCCATAGGTAAAAATTATTTTCTTGCCGGGTTCTATCAAACCTCGAACAAGTACATTCTGATACGAATGACCCTGTATATATATATATATATATATATATATATATATATATATATATATATACAGGTAGTTCAATAAGTTCTTAGAATGAGCTTTTAGAATTCGAATTTTGGCGCGCTTCCACCGCTATTAGGAACTGCAACTTTTCGACTGCCAGCAGTCAAAATATTATGGTGATTGGCCGTTGCGATTTCGTTTGATCGCTTTTCCCGTGCAACGTGTCGGCGTGATTTTGAAAATGGAGAAAAAAGAGTTTCGAGTGGTTATCAAGCATTTTATTTCAAAGGTTGGAATGCGACCCAGTGAAAACTGAGTTAGACGAGGTGTACGGTGACTCTGCGCCATGTTTTGCCACTGTTTCCAACTGGATTAAAAAGAGGTCGCAGGAGCACCGGGATGAACTACGTTCAAAACGCCCAAAAACGGCAACTGATTAGGAAAACGTGGAAAAGGTGCGGAAAATCGTTGCCGCAGATAAGCGAGTGAACATTAGGGAGATAGCGGAGGCCTTGGGGATCAGTTTGGGTAGTGTGCATTTCATCCTGCACGAAAACTTGAAGATGAAAGAGCTCAGAGAAAAATGGCTGCCGCATTTGCTCAACCAAGGCCAAAAAAACGCGCCTGTTTTCGCTTCACAGCGAAATTTGGCCAAGATGTCCGAACAATCCGTCGGATTTTTGGCGCAGATTCATGACCGTCGATGAAAGCTGGGTCCATCACTACTCTCCCCGAGACCCAAGAAGCATCTTGCCAATGGTGTGCACCTGATGAAGGACCTCTGAAGAGGGTGCGGACAACGGCATTGACCGGAAAGGTGATGGCTACAGTTTTTTAAGACCAACGTAGAATAATGCTGGTCGACTACCTTGAGAGCGGTAAAACGATCACAGGAGAATATTAGGCAAGACTGTTAGACTGCCTTTAGCAAGAACTCATCGTGAAACGGCCCGCTTTGCAGAAGAAGGTTGTCCTGTTTCACCAGGACAATGCTCCTGCACACAAGTCTCGGCAAGCATCGGCAAAACTGGCCCAACTGAGGTTCGAACTTATTGAACAACCTTCCTATTCTCCAGACCTGGCCCCCTCTGATTATTTCCTCTTCGGACATTTGAAGAATAGTCTCGGTGGAAAGCGTTTTTCCAGCATGAAGAGGTTAAGGCTGCTGTCAATGCCTATTTTCAGTCTAAAGACGCGGAATTCTACTTAAGAGGTATAAAAGCTCTGAATCTGGTGGGAAAAGTGTATTAAGCAACTCGAGTATATCGAATAAGATAAATTTAAAACATGATTTGGAAAATTATTGGTTTTTCATTCTAAGAACTTATTGAACTACCTGTATATATATATATATATATATATATATGAACAGGGTCATTCGTATCAGAATGTACTTCTTCGAGGTTTGATAGAACCCGGCAAGAAAATAATTTTTCCCTATGGAGGGAGGACGCGGAAACGTTTTATTTAGGAGTGAGGATGAAATTTATAAAAATAGTTTTTCTGCTTTCTTTCTTCTAAATAGTTGTGCGAAATCTAAGTATGCGGGAGAACCAGTTAACGCATGAAGAAACCCATTATACCGGCGTGTTCGAAGAAAAATTCTGCACAACGGAAGACACTTCACTAGCTTGCGTAGCGAAAGCGAATAACCAGATTAAGGAAAGTCATAAAAAGTCGATATGTTACGTTAACCGCGTTTTCGTGAAAAATTGTAACAAAATTCTATTACGACCAACTATGTACGTCCAAAAGTCCACTCTCATGCACTAGCAAATTTAATGCCCACCATTTTCGTACCAAGGTGATGGTGCTGCGTTACATAGTTGTCAAGTAACTAAGCTTTTTCGACAGTCATAGTTGTTATGTTTTACGTGCAAGTTTTCACGTTCAGAACCGTAACATTTTGCCAAGACGTTTCCGCTCACTTCTTCCACTAGGAAAAATAATTCTCTTGTCGAGTTCTACCAATTCTTGGTGGGCATTAAATTTGCTATTGCGTGAGACTGATCTTTTGGACACACATTTTTGGCCGTAATGGAAAAAAATTACGATTTTTCACATACAAGCGTTATCGTAAGACATACAACATATCGACTTTTTATGACTTTCCTCAACCTGGCTATTTGCTTTTCGCTACGCAAGCTAGTGAAGTGTCACCCGTTGTATATATATATGTAAACGACTACGTGCATAGGATATACTTTTTACATGGAGTTATATATATATATAAATATTTGAAGAGCGATATATGGAACATGGTCTCTGGGAAGTCTTGTTTCGCAGTGAAAGTGAAATTACTACGATTTGTGACACTGGTGTATTTGCTCGACATAGGAGTGAAAAAAATGCAATGGCATCTTTGCCATTGCATATTTTGCGGTCCTATGTCGTGTTGGTTAGAAAATTCTGCTTCCCCGAAGACCATAAAACGCCGGCCAAAAGATGCGACATGGTCGTTTAGAGCGCTCAAAACTAACTTGCACATTCTAGCGAACGCACACGATCATTTTGGTACCAATCAATGGCAATGCGAGCTGCATTTGCGGAGTAATTAACATTTTTCGGCGGGGCATGTCGAGATAGAGTGCATGCATAAATGACAAAGTTAAGGTATTTGGTAATATCTGGTAATCTTCTAATATTTCTGGGATATTATATATATATATATATATATTGGGTCTACAAAAAGTTGTTTCTGTTTTTTTAATGATTCTCATACGGACAAAACCGGAAAAACTTTTTGTAGCTCTATATAGGCAACTGTCTTTATTATAGGTTGGCTTTAT
>QVRM01004251.1:0-39129 GCA_003439945.1 Dermanyssus gallinae
GTGGCACACAGTGCCGCGCAGACTCGAGCGCTAAAGCGAACCAGAGAGTGTCTGCCGCCACCACAAGCGAACGCCTTCACTATAAATGCACACTTATGCGGCGGCTAAACCGGGTCAAACCGAAGTCTTCCATTGGTCGGATTTTTCACAAGGGCCTCAGGTATCAATCGTATAGCGTAAAATGAGACATACAGAGAGGAAAATGGCATTTTTATGAATTGGAGCAAACTATCAAACTGTAAACAGGAAGTTTATTTGCATGCTTTGCAAACTGTAGTGGAACCGAGAATCAATTGGGCGGCATCCGATTGTTTGTTGCAATACGTGCTTCAACTCATGGATGACGCACCCGCTCATACCAGCAGCGTTTAATGCAAGTGTTGACTGGTAAAGCAGATAGCATGTTTTGACAACGCACTTGTGGCCCCCAGCAGTCCAGATTTAAACCCCTTGGATTACTATGTGTATAACGCTATTGAGCAAGATCGAACCCAGACCGTCTTCCTGGCTGGCAGGCAGGCATTTGCAGGTCGCGATAGGCAGCTTTTCAAGAGGCATGTAAGCGGTTTGCCTGTAAACGGGCTGCAATGACTTGTGCATGTGATAACGCGGTACTACATATTATGCGAAAAAACCTAGCTATGTAACGAATATGCTATATCGAACAACACAAATACGTTGTTTCTTAGGCATTTCTCGCACAACATTATGACGCATTACCTGTTGAATTGTATTTTTACCAGGCATTGCCATCATCTGCCATCTAAGTTGAAATATATTGCACAAGATAACAAACACTCGATTAGTGCAATTTAGCGCTGCGCTTGACAAAACCTGGAGAAGATAATAATGATTGCGTTGTTTCTGACTACACGCAGATACGCAACGAACAGACTGCAAACTAAATTATGATGCTAACAGATGAATTATGAATGCGTAATCAGCGATAATTTGCTTTTGTCTGTTGACAGCATTTGGGCCGTACAGCTTGTGGCCTTATCAAACGTTAGCAAGCGCGTCGTGCAAATCCGCATTTCAAGGATGATTCAGGCGCTTCGTGTTTTAATTTTTTTGTAATCAGAAAGTCCGTCGAATGATAAATATTGAACG
The DNA here is from genome assembly GCA_003439945.1 of Dermanyssus gallinae. Classification (NCBI taxonomy): domain Eukaryota; kingdom Metazoa; phylum Arthropoda; class Arachnida; order Mesostigmata; family Dermanyssidae; genus Dermanyssus; species Dermanyssus gallinae. The sequence goes on from QVRM01004251.1 coordinate 1,111, forward strand.
ATCTGGATTGTTCGCATAGTGGTATATATATGTCGTTTAACTATTTGGCGCTATTTCTACACTAAGATCACATGGCTGCTATGTTTTCTGGTTATGGTCAAAGCTGATTCATTACCGTTCTTCAGCCAAGCACTATTTTAAGAGCTTTAACTGTTGTTTCCGCATTCTTGATATATATATATTTTATTTATTATCTCTTTAATTCAACCTGTGTATGTAACGTCGCTGTTACTTGAAGCTACATATATATCTACCTACTCTTGATGTATAAATGTACATACTGTTAGATCATCACTCAACTCACATAGAACGACTTGAAGAAAGGTTCAAACAACTGAGCTTCGCGGTTTTAAACCGCGAGGCTTTTACGAAAGCAGATGACAAGCGCACCTACAAATTCGCTGGCTGGCTGGCTGATCTAGCTAAAACTAGCGTCATTATATAATAAGATTGGCTGGGCCCATAGCACTGTTCTGTGGAGATCTGGGCCATCAGAGAGTGAAGCTTAGAGGGGGAGATGCGTTTCGTGAGTATGGGTATCAGCGAGCGTACATCCGTCCGCTGTAAGTCGAGTCCCACACTGCTCGAGATGGGAAGTGGGAAATCTTTCCCTTTCCCTACTCGCAGCAATAGTACGTAACACTATTTAAGCCTTCTCGAGAAAATATCAAATTGCCATAGCGGTCGTTGCCGAAGTTTGCCAAGTCAAAGCCAAGTGAAGCCCGCAAAGCGTCTTACAGCGACGGAGGGTTGTGCTTTTAGATTGTCACACTGTACCACGGGGACAGGGTTCCAAACCGTCAAGCTTGCCGGCACGGTCTGACGAAGCCACGTCCTCGGTAGCCAATTAAACCCGTATTAGATGTAGATTTTGTAGACGTTTTTTTTCGGCGTATACGCACGCGTAGGAATAAATGGCATTAGCCCTTCTATTAAGATCTTTCGCTTGGCAAGCTAGCTCTTCTTGTAACTCCGAATGAATATCCTACAGGCATATGGTCACACATAAAGGTTGGCAACAATCTTAGTCGTAGAGATCTGCGTTATCTGGCGTTATCTTGGTTCAACGGTATGTTTTTTCCCCCTTCTATAGGCGATTTTTGTTTGGACATAAAGAAATGCCTACTACTGATATCAAATATTTTGAATATGCACATGACTTAAACCTTTTTTTTTATACTGTTTGCTCTAGTGACTTCCATGCTGCCCTGCAGTCAGCTGTCGGCGAAATTGCTCGATGGTGTTCTGGTTAATAACATGACTCTCTCACCCACCAAGTACGGAAACATGGTGCACTTAACTTCGACTGTTAAATTAGCGACTGCTTTTTACCGACTTTCTCTTATAGAGAGGACTTAAGCATATAATATATTGTGCCTGATCTGAATTTTAGCCTGCACATTACCAAAGTTGTGGAGGCATCATTGCGTATTATAAATACCATCTTCCGTTGTTTCTTTGTTAACGACTCCTAATTTGTATATCGCTTGTTCTTCCCAAAGCTACATATTGCTCTCCCGTCTGGGAGCCCCATCGGTCCAAATACGGAAAGTTAGTGGAAGGTGTCCAAGGTACCAAGGCCCTCAAAGTGTGTTAGGTATCGTTGTTCCTAGTATTAACCCACCTTTCATAAAAGGTATCTGCTCTACGCCAACTCTTTAAATGTGAATTGCTAGGAGAACACTTTAATTACCTAAGGAATCAGCAATCAATCACTCCAATGGCCGTGGCCCACGGTGAGTGCGTAAGCGGATTGTTTGCCTGGCGGATGGCCAAATGGGTGCATACAAATTCATATAGCACTCGTCTATATGGCGATTACTTGCGTTTTTTGTTTCAAAAGTACCTATACTGGAGACATACATATATGACAACATTATAATTGCACCACATACCCTTTATACGATAATGAAGGTGACTTTACGTTATATGTATATACATATATTTATATATAAATATATTTATATATATATATATATATATATATATATATATAAATAAATATATTTATATGTGTATATATATATATATATATATACGCCGGCATACAATATTCAGCTACAATTAGTTGTCCTATTTGTGTGCGTCTGTATGGTAGTACAAAGCATGCGTGTTTGCCCGAGGAACACAGCATCTGCTATTGCGAATGACTGCTACTATAAATGCTAGCTCCAGGTAATCGAAAAGCTAATATCAACCGGTTTATACACATACTCTGGTGTTTGGTAGACGCAAGCAAAGCCAATGCTCAATGTCAAGCTTTTCGGAGCAATTATAACATACGAGTTGACTATGCTGGATGTGATGTGGTGATATAATCAACAACTTTGACAATCTGTACGACGAAACGCAGGCAATGGTAAGGTGTCTACCGGCAAAGTGTTAGCACATACAGGTTCTAGGGAACCTACCTACCTACAAAAAGGCGGTTGTGGTTCTGGGTACAGAGCTATGTCGAGAAAAAAAACAGTAGAGAAAACAATACATGACGACGCATTGTTTATCCTGGAAGAAGCACACTAGCTATGAGGTGAACTCAGAGACTACAGAAGCCTCAATATTCGCCGGTCGAAACCAGACGGACGTAACGCGGGATTTCCGCCCAGACCGAAAAGAAACCTACGTTCAATATAAGAAATCGCTCGCTCGGTTGCGCACATGTGTTTTCAAACAATATAATGCGCATGTTTACTGAAGTGCAATGCAACAATTGAGAAAACCACGGCGTAGTAATCACCAGCAGCCAACAGCAATGCTAACTGAAAATCAATAATCTTCAACAGCTTCTGCAATAGCAACAGCCATACGAACTAGAAGCTGTGATACGCATATCGTTTGCGAGATTATTGTAGCACCTAAAATAAGCTTGGAATCGCCAACAGATCTATTTTCAACGAGGCACCGAAGGCCGCACGTATCAAGATATCTATAGTTTTCCCAACAGTTTTTGTGGCAGCATCCATTGACGGGCATGTCTCTCAGTGGTATCGTTTTATCACATAGTCTCGATCGTTCAACGAAAATTCGATCAACAACAGAGATCAGCTGTCTGCCGACACACTCCCGGTAGATGTGTTCGTCCTCAAAGTGCAAGTTTGTATTGTTGAGAAGTCTGATTTGAAATCAAGTGATTATTAGAATATAATCTCTGGTGCCGTTTCCCACTCATAAGCTGGGTACGAAATGCCCAAGTTGAACTCACGTCTTGTATTTCCAGCCTTTACGACAAGCGGCAGATATAGCTAAATTATTTTTAGTCCCGTATTTCCTCTTTGAAAAGTGTTTCCTTACAAAAACATTTTCTTATATATTTTATATATTATATATATATGTATATATATATATATTGCGTTCTTGTTAGAAGTAGTCACTTTTGGCTCAGCCGCTTTTACGTTTCGGCCCATCTTAGCCATGCTTATGTAGTCGAGGAAAGACGGGGGATCCTTTGACGGTCGCCGTAGCAGCGAAGTGCAGCAGCAGCAGCAGAAGCAGGCAGACACTGCTCGTATTTCGGGGCGGGACCAGATCCTTAGAAATAGGAGACGCTACTAGGCGCCATGTCGCCACACACAGGAGAGCTCGAAACGTGCCCGTCAATGTGTGGACTCTCTCTCTTTTCCTCTCTCCTCGCTTTTCCCTTATACGTTCTCTTTCCCCCACCCCTCAAATTCTGTCTGTCCGTTACGTGTTGGCTCGACCTGGGACCGACGGAGCCCAAAACACATCGCATGGCCACGCAATGATGTTGACCTGTTGACGCGACGTCCCGACGTCCAAACGCCATAATCCATCCGACATAGCTCGTTTTTCGGGTCAACGGGTTGTCTCGGTCTTGCCGTCAGCGGTTGTTGTTGTTGTTGTTGTTTTTTTTGTTGCTAGATGTTTGTTGTGCCCGCAGTTGTCCGAGCGGGTGGATTCATTCACCAAGCTCAAAGCTCGAGTTGATTCCCACTCGCGCTTTTGTTTGTAGCTGTTGTTTGTGAATCTCTTTGATCGGTAGCATTGTCGACGTGCTCGCCGTTGGTCGTCGCTGCGGCCATTGCCGATGACGCCAATAGCAAAGCAACAATAACGCCAACAACAACAGCAACAACAACGCCAACAACAGCAACAACAACCCCAACAACAACAACGCCAACAACAACAGCAACAACAATAGCAAAACGACCACAATCACAGTTACAACATTACGACGATAACGGCCCCGTGCGTACTCGTCTCCCGGCTGAGGGATTCCAGCCTCAATTGCTGCGCCTCGTGTCCTTCTTCATCCAGTGGGCCCGAAGGGCGGACACACTATGACGATGATAACGACGATGGCAACAACACAACAATAACAACAGCAAGAGCAACCGCTACAACAACAACATCAACATTAGCAGCAGCAGCAACAACAACAACAACAACAGCAAGAACAACTGCTACGACAGCAACAACAACAAAACAAATACGCTATAACAACAACGGCGACGAAATAGCCCCGCTAACACCCCTCTTGCCTTGCGTTGGAAGGTCGTTATTTGAACCTTGTGAAACGAGCGCCAATAACAACAACAACACCGACTAGAACTACTACTACAACTACAACGACCTCAGCTTCAATTAGGACGAGGACTACAGCGTTGCAACTGCGACCTGGCGCTCTGGGCGCCACCTGCAGCTCAACTGGTCGAACCGACATACCGACCGACGGACTGGCTAATCACTGTGACCTTCATATTTCGACTAGATAGAATACTGCTGAGCGAGAGGAGAGAGGAGAGCGAGAGACTGAGAGACGGAGTTATGGCCGTAACCATGGCCATAACTCAAACAGGTCTGTAACAACGGCACAGCAAAGCGGCAGTGGCAAACGCATGCTGAAAAAGGACGCTCTCTATTTTGAGCGGCGTGAAGTCAGTCGTCCTCCTCTTAGGTCGAAAGGTCGTCCACACTCCCCCCCCCCCCCCCCCGTTTCTCCGAGCCGAGCCTGGCAACCACCCGCTTAACGAGTTGCTTATTTATCCTTTCTTTGACTTTTCTCTACTAGAATTAAAAAAATTTGAAGTAGGTTGTTTTAATTCTAGACTATCGTTCGTCCCCTACGGGCTTGGCACTTAACCTGAGGTATATCTTTCAATGCACCGAGGGCTGGACATGTCAAGATATCTAGGGTTTCCCCAACAGTCCTTGTGGCAGCAGCATGGCCGCTGACTTTCAGCAGTGGTATGGTTTATCATCTATTCTTAATGAGCATCGCTCAAATAAATTCGACCTACAACAGGGATCGAACCGGCGACAAACCCCGGTAGATGACAACCATGACTAGCGCACTAGTCCCTAGACCACGGCGCCCACTTATTTCTACTAGTCTCGATCTAGCTCTGTCTGTAATGCTCTCTTCTCCGTCTCTTTGTCTCTCTCTCGCACAGTCCCATCCTGTAGCCGCTCAGGAAATCCATAATGTAGATAATGACAACCATGGCGTCTGGTCAGACAGACGAATACAGTACACTCAGAGACTCTCGAGGCGCGGTGGTCTCCAACACGACCATTTCCGGCCAACGTGTCGCCAGAGAGAAGAGAGAGAAGAGAATCGGAACGACTGAAAGCACCGAAAGTTCTCGGGCCGGCGAAAGCTTACTCACACAAAAGAACTCCGCGAGGAATCCAGACCACATATCGGATTTGCTCAGTCTGGCGTTGGCCCGAGTTTTCTTTTTTTCCCAGTTCGAGTCTCAATCGAGACGAGAGAATCCTTCCCTACTTCGGTGCTGGTGGCACTTTGCGGAGTTAGTCAACACGGTCTCATCCAGAAAAAAAAACGTCTGTGCGCTGTAATTGACTGCAACGAAACGATGATTCGAATCATAATTTGACATTCAATCATAATCATAAACGATACTGTGATTTTGTTGTCTACAGGCTGTAGGTCAAAGCCAGGGGGTAACAAATATGTATGATATTGCCGTGTGCTAGGCGTTTCTCATTAGTGGCGGCGTGGTCAAGGGAACTAGTGCGCCTAGTCATGGTTGTCATCTACCGGGGTAGATCGCCGGTTCGATCCCTGTTGTTGACCGAATTTTCCTTGAGCGATGCTGAATGTTGTAGGAACTGTCGGGGTTTTACCCTAGATATCTCAACATGTCCGGCCCTCGGTGCATTGAGGGTATACTATACGGTGGGTTACAAGCCCGTAGGGGACGGAGGATAATCTATAATTAAAAACAACCTCCTTTACAAAAATGTATTTCATTTCGAGGTGTGTTTCGTTGTGTTTTTATTACTGTTGTCTGTATGATGATTACTATTATTAGCTATTGCTAAACACTTGCACGTTGTTTCTTGTTGTCGTCGTTGCTCTTGTTGGTGTTCTAACCACCACTACTAATACCACCGACGACGTTTCAATCGCTTCTATCTCGCTGCTTGCATTATTGCTAAAATTGTACTTATTACAGTTCATGCACATTGCTGTTATTACATATACTTAACACTCCTGTGACTATAGCAGCTATGGTTATGTCGTTACCCCATTCCATACTGTATGATTCTTTCGAATAGTTTTTGCTGCCATGCTGATACTCATTGGTTGTCTTCAGTGATGGAACTATTTAAATGGTCTATTCACATTCTAATTTTCTCACTACATGAGTGAATTTACTGTTGGATTGCGGTCACTAATACCACCATCGTGACACGTTTAGCCCGTAACGTTTTCATCCGGGTGGTTTCTGCTAAAACGGTTTGTTTTAAGCCAATACTTCTAACACGGAGCTCTATTAAGGGTGAGGCCGGGTGAAGCCAAGTGTGCGTTGTCAGCACGGGTCGTCAGCTGATCGGTTAATGAATGTCCGTCGCCGTGATCTCATTATGCCTATTGAACGTAGCTAGATTGGACAACGTTGTTCAAACTAATAAAGCACCTGCGGATGCCTATTTGCGTGAACGTCGGCCTATTTGCGTCGGCCACGACGCATGCCGCCTAGGTTAACCAAACTCAAAACTACCAAGCAAACCGACTGCACAATTCGTCTTTAAAAGGAGCAGGGTCCAAGTTTTTAAAAACGAAATCACTGGTGATGCAAAATTGTTTGTCTGCAGCAGCAGCAGCAACAACAACAACGTAACTCGTACAAACGCATGGCATGGTTCAAGTGAAGCACCGGGCCAATAACTGCGAAAGAAGGCCTTCGTATAAGGCGATGAGAGGCGTGAGATACCATGAACTTCTGCCAAACAAGGAGATGATTAATAATGAAAATTGCTACCAGCAGCTCCATAATTTAAAGCAAGCTGTAACAAAGCAAGTTGTCGATAAGTATGTCGAACTATGCAATCGTAAATGCACCGTTTTCCGCGATAACAATGCCCGCCAGCAAACATCCATAGCGATTTATCGCAAGTCGCTCAAATTTGTAGGACAGTTCACCGCGTCTACCTTGTCGTTTCTCCTATAAATTATCTCTTGCTCGTTTTTTTAAACCGGAAATCTTTTCAAAAGCAGGGAACTTTAAACGTTTAGTGCGTATTGAAAGTAACACTAACCACGTCGTTGCACCGAAAAACAGGAAATTGTGGAATAACGAAATGCTTTTATTGCAAGAGAAAAGGACAAATATTATTATTGAAAAAAAGTAATGTATATGCCTTCAATCAAAGTGATGCATAAATACCACAAACGACATTTCTTGATGTATCTCAAAAGTCTGATAGAACTTTGTGTCATACCCTATACAGGGTGTTGCAGAAATTTTTCATAATAGAATATACAAATTGTAGAGCTTGTTAAAGCAAATATTTTTTTCCAATGGAACATGGTCTCTGAGAAGTCTTGTTTCGGAGTGAGAGCGAAATTACTACAATTTGTGACACTAGTGTTTTTGCCCGACATAGGAGCACAAAATGTGCTGTTGCGAGACAACCAGTCCTCCTATACAGAAACTAAACACACACATTCAAAGCTAACATATTCAGCAAATGCGCATTTCATGACGATCATTTTGGTACCAAACCTATGGCAATGCGAGCTGTGGTTGCGGAGCAATTACGATTTTTCGGAGGGCATGTCCAGATTAGGTGCATGTAAAATGACTGTGTGGCGACGTTCACTACCGCCGATGTGTCGCGCGACAGCCGCAGCGCGTCATTTTTCATGCACTTAATCTGGACATGCCCTCCGAAAAATCGTAATTGCTCCGCAACCACAGCTCGCATTGCCATAGGTTTGGTACCAAAATGATCGTCATGAAATGCGCATTTGCTGAATATGTTAGCTTTAAACACGTGGGTGGTCGTAGGGTTATGATTCTGAAGTATTTGGCGTGAAAGCTAATAAAAAACTTCATTTTTGACGAATTCTCTTCTAAACGACCGTGTCGCATCTTCTGACCGGTCTTGTATATTCTTCGGAAGAAGCAGAATTTTCTCACAAACCCGGCGGTGTGTTTAGTTTCTGTATAGGAGGACTGGTTGTCTCGCAACAGCACATTTTGTGCTCCTATGTCGGGCAAAAACACTAGTGTCACAAATTGTAGTAATTTCGCTCTCACTCCGAAACAAGACTTCTCAGAGACCATGTTCCATTGGAAAAAATATTTGCTTTAACGAGCTCTACAATTTGTATATTCTATTATGAAAAATTTCTGCAACACCCTGTATATATATATATATATATATATGTTGATAAAGTTGCATTTCGTTGCGGTGTGCCACGAAAGAACGTGTATAGTTGATGTTTTTACAGAGCTGGACCAAAAATGCTTACAAAAGACCATACAAAATGACGAATTATGTTGTCGAATGTTTAACTGTAGGCATTAGCATACGCGATCTAAGGTTCGCCACGAACCGAAATGCATAGCGGAAAAGAACATTGTAATATCCCTATTTCCGTGAGAGAGAGCAACCCGAACCTATGCATGAATGTTGTAATTTTTGTCCCTTTTCCCTTTTTGTAATTAAGCGCGTATTATGAAAAAAAAAATATATATATATATATATATATATATATATATATATATATATATTTAAAAACAAGGGTGGCAGCGTTTTAAATCACACGGGAAAACTGCCGACACGAGCGTTCGTTAGAAATGCTCACCGAAGCATAAGCTCCGCGAGGTAATTACCTCCAAATGTAATTACTTGAACACGTCCAAGAACGAAGAAGGATGATAGGGATAAGGTGCAGCAGCAGGAGCAGCACAGTGTGGCAGCATGTAGCCAACGCACTGCAGTTACGCAGCAACGGCAGCAGTATCTGCAATGCTCTTTACTACTTCCGAGGTGTAAAGAACTAGCCGGATGCGAGGTTTGGCTGCAATAGTTCTTTGCTCTCGCCGATCGCATATATATACATATATTCATAAATACATACATGGATGCATGGGCGTATGTATGCAAGTGTGGGGGGGTGGGCGCGTGTGGGGCGCACGTAACGTACTCTCCGTTTCCGTCTCTCTAACCGGGCCTGCTGCTACACTTGCTCCTCCACTGCTGCTGCTGCTGCGGTGGAGGCGGCTAGAACTTGAACACGTCTGCTTCAATACGTGCCTTCCTGAAGCTCGGTGGCGTACGAACGCACTCTGTTCGCCACTACGAGCTTCCGTTTGCCTTCCTCGTTGCCTCTGTACTTTCCCTGGCCTTTTGGTTTTTCGAAACAAAACCAAAAGTTGCAAAACTTTTACTTTAGTTGCTCGCGCAACGGATACACTACCACACCACTACCGCCACACAAGATCTGCAAGTGCGGATGTTTATCACATCTGTACTAAGCATGCTTGGTCGTTGTTGTTGTTACTGTTGCTATTGTTGTTGTTACTGTTGCTATTGTTGTTGTTCTTGTTACTGTTGCTGTTTTTGTTGTTGTTGCTGTTGTTAGTGTCGTTGTTGTTGTTGTTTTTGTTGTTGCTGTTTTTGTTGTTGTTGTTGCTTTCTTTTGTTGTTTTGTTGTGTTGTTTCGTTGTTGTTGTTGTGTTGTTGTTGTTGATGTTGCTGTTGTTGTTCTTGTTCTTGCCGTTGCGAAATGAACGCCGCTGTTGTCGTCAAAATGTTCGCCTACTGCCATATTGCCGCATACGGTTTGACATGTGCATGTTGTCTACTTTCGAATAAAGTTTGTGTAGCGCGGCGTGACATAGCGTATCGTAGTATAGCACAGCGAGTAGTGTCATAATATCATTCGAGCTTACTTTGTTGCGCGATGTGGCCCACGTCGAGACTGCGAACTTTCGCTGCACTGGCGCCTGCCAGCTGGTGGACATGCGTTTGTTTACGCGCGGCGGCGCGAGCAATCGCTGCTCGCCGACATCCGTCAACAACGATAATAATAATAATTCTAGTAATAACAATAATAAAAATAAGGATAAGTATGGCAAGCGTAACGCCAACGCCAGCCGTAACTGTAACTGTAACGTCAAACACAACCACAATACACAGTCGACGGTGTTGCACGCAAACTAACGGATGCTCGTCGTCGTCGTCGTAGTGGTGGTTATGGTGGTGGTGGTGGTTATGGTTATGGTGGTTATGGTGGTGGTGGTGGTGGTGATGCAGAAACACACGCTTCTGCCGTGCGTCGTGATTGGCGATCGTTGGCGTCCGCCGCACACTTTGCCGACAATGACGCCGGTCGATAGTCGAAAACAAAACAAACAGGAACTTTAGAATGTGCGGCACGATGTTCGATGCACGTCCGAGCGGCGCACCAATCCTACAGTGGGACAATAACAACCACAACCACAACGACAACAACAACAACAACAACAACAATAACAGCACCACCACCACCAACAGCAGCAGCACCATGAACCACCACGGTGCGGCTACCGCGGGGGCGGCTCGGGCCACAACAACGACCGCAACGGTAATAACAACGACCGCAACGGCAATGCAATAGCCCGGGGTGGTGGTGGCGGTGGCTAGCCGCTGTTGGCTTGCATTCACACAGTAACAGAGGCAATAGCACCTGTGGCATCCAGCTGTGGAGGAGTAGCGCGGGACGGCGGGGCAGCCCAGCACGGCACGGCGCGGCGCAACACCGTGGCCGCTAGAGGCGTGCGCGCAACCAACAACCACCTGTATGTCGAGCGCAGCCAACTAGTAACACAGAACCCACTTCTCGCACTCCAGCCCGGTCGCTGGATCGATGGTCGGTCGGTCTGTATGTCTGTCTCTCTGTCTGTATGCCTGTCTCTCTGTCTGTATGCCTGTCTCTCTGTCTGTATGCCTGTCTCTCTGTCTGTATGTCTGTCAGTCTCTCTCTCTCTCTCTGTCTGTTCCTCCCTCCATCCAACTGTCCGTAGGTTCGACCGCCTGTACCCCCCCCCCCAAGTACTACCCAAGCGTCGGCCGCTGCAAGCTACGTCAAGGGGACCGTTGGCGGTGACGGCGGCGGCGGCGGCCTCGGCGGGGGATCTTCCGAGACCTTTCTCTTTACCTTCCTCCTCGAGCTCGCCGATCCCTCTACTACTACAACTGCTGCTTCTGCTGCTACCCCCTGCCGCCGCCGCCGCCGCCGCTGCCGCTGCCGTTACCACCACCGACGATACTTAGACGCAACAAGTGTGTGCTGGAGGCCGACGTCCGACTAGCAGCTAGCGGCCCAGGATAGAAGAACCTCGTCGCAATGTGCTCGTCGTCGTCATGCTGCAGCTACCCCCGTCTCTGTTCGCCCCTTACCCCGTCCGTTAGGCTGAAGCGCGGCGCATGCGCCGCACTTCCTTTCCAAGTGAACGGCAATCCTGGGCAAGGAACAGCTACGACGACCAGGTCGTCGTCGTCGTCCCCGTCCTCGTCCTAGTGGTGTTTGTTGTCTTTGTTGTTGTTGTTGTTGTCGTCGTCGTAGTTGTCGTCGTAGTGGGGTCCCTTTCCGCTAGTCGCGCGGTTTCGCGCTGCTACTGCCGCAGAATCTATACCTCTCACCCCCTCTTTGCCCCTTGCCCTCCCCTACTCGCTGCACACAGCCAGCCAAACCAACAGAACCCCGGCTGCATATACCCACCAGCCAAACCCGTAGAAACTCAGCTGCGCACAGACAGACAAACCAACAGGGTCCCCGGGAAGAACAACGCTATTCCCGCGCTTCTTGTTCCCTTCTCCACTGCTGAGTCCTCCAACACCCCCTCTCCCGGTGGTAGTTGTCGACGTCGCGGTCGGTCGTGATCGTCAGTGGCGGCGGGACAGTTCGGGACAGTTCTTTGGGACCTAATCCTCAGTACCCTCGTGCCTATCAGCATGTAGGTGTAGCAGCCTCTCTGCTTCACGTCTACCGGCGCCCTACCTTTCTCCACATCTCACTCTCGCCCGTATCCTCGCCTTACCTCTTTATTTTCCTTTTTCAGCGTTTTGTCCTCTCTTTCTCTAATTCGCTTTCTCGCTCCTTTGTTTTCTCTTCAACATACACAAACAGTCCACCTCCACTTTACCCTTTCTTATTTGCACTTAACTTTTATCTTTCAGAAAGGTAGGAGAGGATGTGTTTTTCTTCTTATCTCTCTCTCTCTCGCGTCCCCCTTTTCTCCAGTGTTCACTATTTTTCTCTGTGCAGGTGGCCCTTACCCTACGCACCGAGAGAGGATGGGCTGAGTTATTGCTTGTATTCGCGTTCCCATGCGGCGTGGCGACCAATGAGACATTCGACACATACCGAGGCAAAGTGACAAGATCGCGACTATTTCTAAAGCCGACTCCAAGCCAGACGCAGCAGCGAGGACTTCGTCTGAGCTGCGCACAAATACCTACCTGCTTGACCTGTCGAGGAACGTACAGAATCTTGCCGCGTCACCTAGCAAGTCCCATAACGCGCCACGTCGTCGTGGCCCTGCAATGGTCTAGCCCCCCCACCCCACGCTCTAGCGTCGTGCAGATTACGACCCCTCAAGGGGCGCCACTCAGATCTGCTCGTTCGCGCGTAAAGCTTCGCGCTGTAGGCTAACCACCAGAAGACTACCAGCAACGCTCCCAACGGGACCGTGCTCTAGGAAGACACGCCAATAGCAGCAGCATATAAACAGCCTACGCCAATGCTGCTGCTGTCCTAAGTCCTAAGGGAAGTTTCCTCTCAGTGTTCTCTGTGTGTGCTTTATCTGTGTCCATTCATAGAGTCATTCTCTTGTCGTCGTTGTTTGTCCGCACTCTTATCAATATCATTACCATCATCCTCATCGTCATCACAAAGACCTTCATAATCGTCGTCATCAGAATCATCGTCTTAATTAACTGTATCCTATCTTTCATCCTTTGGTCAATATCTCTTCACTAACTACCGGATTTTGGCCAGTATGATGAGCGTCAACAACCAGGCGTATAGATAGTGATGCTAGTAGTCATATTTTGTCGGCCACCGCTCGCAGTCGCTTGACTGGCCACTTGCACCACAAAAAGCACAGGGTGCATTCGTTTGCTTACACTATTTGCTTATTTTTCTTTTCTTTGTTACGTCTCCTTCTCCCCAATCTCTTACTATTTCTTTTTTGTTTCCTCACTTCTTTTGTATCCTAGGAATAGGTATCCAGTTCTTCTATTTCAGAGCAGCAGCAGTCATTTTGGCACTTGGGCCGGTCCGTCGACGCTGTAGTCGTTAAACCCGAATACGCCGTTAGATAGACCAGCAGCCGCTGCCAGCAGGCAGGTGGAGACCGTACTCCTGCGAGTTCTGTGTCGGCGCACCTTGGCCTTCGTAGCCACTAGTCGCTCTTAAGTTTCCTAAGTTCCTGTGGGGGAGTCCTTGTTAGCTAATCGAGCAATTACCACTAATACTAGTAAGAAGGTAACTTTATCGGGCTGACTCTCAGCCATCATTTTATTTTTGTACAAAAACTAACATCCGCGGGATCGCTCAGCTTACTACTGTCTCTTTCTCTTACTAGTAAAGTAAAGTTTTCGGGCTGACCCTTAGAGCCAAGATTGAACGTCAACGGAACTGTTTTACATATTGCTTCATAGACGGACCCCCGTAAATACAAATGTGCAACGGTGGGACTCGAACCCGCGCACCTATGTGTCTCCTTCGGTCACAAGGCGCAGATTTAAAGCACCACGCTACCGGGCTCAACTCTCTTTCCTTACTACTACTACTACTTCTAATAATAATACTAGTACGATTTTTTTATCGCTGTGAACCCAGGCGATGTTGTTCAATGACGAATGCCATTAGCTTGCTGTCATTAGCTTGCCATGCTGGTGGAGCTGCAGCGATGCCTGGCGTCATCACATCCAGATTCCGCGACACCCGGGATCGCCTGGATGGTTGGGTTGCCCCCTGGGGGGTGACTGCATCATTGTGAGCGGATCTGCCCTCTCCACTGTTCCGGCTTGCCACTGTAGCTACTGGATAGACACCTCACCGCTTCCGCATGCAGGCTTCTGCAGTGAGGATCGGTGCCTCGATACGTGAATTGCTCGCGTGTAGCGTCGTTGCTGGAACAGCTTGTCCATACGAACGGAATTCATCCTTTAAGCTTCCTCAAGATAAAAAAAAGAAGAAAGAATGGCGAGACACGCTGAGCGAAACGCTACATAACGAAACAGCCCTTCAAAGGGCAGGTCTGCCACGTTGGAACCCAAAAGACTCGGGCTCGTTAGGAAAAGGAACTAAACGAGGTTAGCTGCTATTTCTGTGAAAAAGGAATACTCCCTGCGAGGTTGTGCAAACTCCATGGTATTTCGCCAGCGATTTTTTCTATGTACGGAAGCCGCATCGCATTTAAGTTGTGATATTATAAATGCAATAACAATGTATGCATACATATGAATGTATGAAGAAAACAATAAAAGTTTTAACATTTTGTGGCTATTAAAAAAATCGGTAGAAATCGTTTCTTATTTGCGAACGTACCAAGACACACTAGCCTTACATCGCTCTGCATATTTCACGTATAGGATTGTCAGAGCTCTTTCCTTGGCCGAAGCCACCTGAGCCAGTCCGTGACAGGCGTCCTGCTTGCGAAGAAGGGCTATAAGGACCACACATAATATAGTTGTATGTTTGTTGTTGTTGTTGCTGCTGCTGCTATTACACTTGCAAACGAAAGCGGATTACCTGCTTCAACAAACGTCGCTACCGTGGCAGAAACGTCATCATACTAGGCGTAAGGGACGCGTAAAAGAACCGAGATTACGCCCAACAATTCAACAAACTAATGACGAAGGCTTACTGGACATTTAATACCATGCAGTACTAGTCTGAAGGCCTTTTCGCACAGGAAGCGCACAAGAGTGGACGTTTTTTCAACTCGTCCGCTATACCTCTCACGTGGGCATTTATGCTGATCATTTGTGACTAACCCACAAACTATTTGACATGCATGACAAGGGAGAGTTAGCCATGCAACAGATATAACCCAACGAGCAACTCTGCTTACACGCAGCACAAAAGCCAGAAGCACATTTCCTCTGTTTTAAGTCCTGCCAGCAACATACAAGCTTATGCTGAGATGAAAAAGAAACGTATGCAGGAGTGAAAATACTTCTTCATGTAGTTATTGTTATTATTGTTTACTTACCGTCATTGGTAAATCCACACAATAATTACAAGCTATGCCTTTTGAATGCGTCAATCTCAGCAGATGTTAACGAGCTGGTTTTCAATTTCATACATTTCATCGGGCTGATATCGGCCGATATCGATTTTGCCGTAGTATTTTCATACTAAGCCATTGATTTGGCAGCATTTTTCTTTAATAAAGAGGCACTAGTGGTACTCAGGTTATTTTGCAGTTGACTGCTCTGTTTTGTTGCAGACCTTATTTGCATCTCTTGCTAAGAAAAAGTGGGTCTGTCTGTAAATTTTAAGTCACAAAGTTTCAGTTCCGCCTTTCTCTGTGTTGTTTGTGTGCCTCGAGTATGTCGTGGTCGAACTGCTTAGTGTGGCTGTCTAGGTCTTCTTTAGTGTGGTTCAGGCACTTTTCTAAATATTTAAGACTGGTTTTATACATAATCCTTTACGTTGTCGATTTTCTTCTTGTCTTATGGTGTTCGAGTAAGTGTACAGAGGCACTTTGAGATGATTGGGCTTATTTTAACTCTGAAAAGGGTCATATGGCATGGGCGTCGCTTCGAGTATCTATCTGTTAGGTTGCAGACCGGCAGTGTAAACGTTCAGCGGCAGGTTTAGGTCACCTATTCAATCAGTTTATTCACCATATCATTGGTAGTTACACCATATCATTGGTTAGGTCACCTATTGCAAGCCCATTTCGGCAATTTCTTGGACTGGCGGAGAAAAGTGACTGATGCCTCGGCGCAGAGGTAGCGCAGTTAGATGTGTGCTTGGCCAGAGAGATTTCGGACGGAATGACCTGCGCCAGCCGGTCCATGTACACATGATGTGTTCCATGCCACCATAACTTAGTGTAATCTACCCAACGATTTCATCGGGTTGGCGATCAATGCCGTTGCCAATCTGCACGCGTATAGGCGCAAAGTATCATGCAGCAAGCTGCCAGACTCATCGGCGGTCTCAGCACTTGATCGCTCAGTGGGATCGTCAAGTTAAATTCTATATAAGGATAATACTACGTTTATAAGTATATGCGGGGCGATTTATCAATCGACTTTCATTCGAATCGCTTAACCTCAATACCGTTGTAGTCTGCCCGAGCTTCTCGTCCAAGTGCCATGTGATTGATAGTTGCGGTGCCAGCGCTTAGTCTACGAATATTAAGAGGTAAAGGTATGCACTCCCTCGTTACCAATTTTTGTGTTTCTATTACCGACGGCGTACCGTCCTCTGCGACTGAAGTGTAGGACTTTGATTTCTGCGACGTTTAAGATATGTTTGTTCTGTTTGCACGCCGTAATTGCAGGTAGGTTCTTGCAAATAGAGCTGTGAATGAGTATTTAGCCATAATTACAATATAATAGGCATATGCTTTGCTCTGATTTAATTTAGCGCTCTGCTTCTGTCTAGCAACGTATAATACAAACAAAAATAGCGTGCAATTTAATTAGATGCTACACCAATGGTGCGTTATACATACATGAGATGGGATCATATTTATTGATATATAACTATATGATAATTAACTGGATTATCTACTATATATATAAATATATATATATATATATATATATATATATATATATATATATATATATATATATATATATATATATACACTATTTACTACTATTTTAAAACAACATTTGACTGCGTCCCGAGACCGACTGCTTGATAGAACTTAAAGCGATTTTGATGTGTAAAAAGATATGCATTTATATATGCTCTTCTTGCACACCATGAAAATATATAGTAAACTCTAAACAAAATCTCATTAATATGAGACTGTTGTTTGGAACTTTAGCCAACTCTAGGGTAGGAAGTAATACTAGCTGAGATGCACAGGGTGGAAATCTTGGTCTTTACCCATAGCTTGCGCGGAATCAACCCACGACTGTCAAAATGCCAAAGTTACAAGTTATAAAGATCGCTACGCACTGCGGCATTTGTGTGAAGCGGCAAATAAGTATATATATATATATATATATATATATATATATATATATATATGGGAAAAATTGGGAGAAGCAGAACTGCAGTTACTAGATAGAGCCAGATTTTTCTTTATGAAACGGGTTTTGGGTTTAGCCAATTCAAGTAAGAATAGAATAGTTCATATCTTAGAGGGGGGAGTTTAATGACACAAGAATTACAACTTCGATGGGGTTTACCTAGGACGAAAGCGTTTGAGGCTTATGCTTTGAAGTGGACGGAAAAATTGAAGGGAATCGATTTAGGAATATATAATACGGTAGCGATGACAAGCACGGCCTGGCGAGCAGCGGGATATAAGGGCAGACATTTAACTACGGCGTTTGCAGCCCACGGGTTTCATCACGTGTTATGTAGCACGGAAGAATTCCACGATCCTCAGGAGTGTTGCAGGTGCACGAGGTGCTCTGCCCAGTGCGATAGATACCACCCCGCAGCATGTCCTGCAGTTCAGTCAATAGCTGAGCTAGCAAGATGAGAGAAGGCCCAATGACGTGAAGGAAGCACTAGTTGTGTCTGATGTATATGTTTATAATTTTACCCAACCTGGGTGTTAATAAACCATAATAATAATAATATATATATATATATATATATATATATATATATATGTATATATATATATATGTATATATAAATATATATATATATATATATATATATATATATATATGTATATATATATATATATATATATAAATATATATATATATATATATATATATATATATATATATATATATATATATGTATATATATATATATATAAATTGTTACAAAGGTGAATGCTAATGTGATAGCAAACCTAATATATCTGCAAGGTTTTTGGAATAGTAATACGCGCGTGCCACCGCGAGCACGTTCATCAGACTGATTTCGTTGGAACTGGATATCTTTATTAGGCTGTTGTTGTTTTTGTCGTCGTTGTCATCGTGCTCTGTTTCACTTGTGTCGTTTTTGGACGCGTTGTATCATATTCTCAGGTCCTTGTGTATATTAGAAAACTTTTACGTACGCTTGCCCTTGGCCTGTCGTCTACGATCCAGATTTAGCGAGAGGCCTTCCAGCAAGCTTTTTTTTTTAGCATGCAGAATGTCTAGCGCTCTAGATAATAGCGTTCGCAATTCGATCTCAAAGCCAACATGGCCTGCAAACGTCTCCCTTAGAACAGAAGCAGAAACGTCTCCCTTGCCCAGAAGCAGAAATCTGTCCAACTTCTCCGCACGAGATCACGTGTCGCAGCATAGCGACAGCGTTGCGTGTAATAATGCGTGTCAGCGTTGACGTTCTAGTGACGTTAGTGCGTGACATAATTTGACGCAATAAACACATGCTTTAAATTCTTAATTTTTCTAAATGGGTGTAGAACATGCATTCACGTACGCCCAGCCGATGTTGTGAGAGTTTGGTAGAGAGTAGGACTCGACACTGATTGTTTAGGGGCATATGTATGCAATATCCACTAAAAACTCTCTTTTTTTGAGAGGGTGGAAAATGCATTTACGCACACCCGCCGATGTTTGGCGGGTAATGTGAGGCTAAACGCAGGAGAAAGAGTACATGACTCAATCTAAGTCCAGCGCACTACCCACTAAAAACCACCCCAAGAACCTTCTCCAGGTTCGGAATTGTGAACCATTACTAAAAACCCTCTAGGCCTTTGTAGCCTAGTGATGCCCGGAAAACCGGTATTTGGTAAAGCCTTGGGCTGCTTACTCCTCCCGCCGATGTCGGGCCGTATCTTAGAGACGTGCCCGTTTTTCAGATCCCACATTTGGGGTGTGGCCGGAATGCCATCCTGTTGATGTAGTGAACCGATGCTTTTTGTAGCGCCGTTCTTGCGCGGCTTCGTTCTATGCGCTCGAATAGAATTAGACAATAATGCCTTGTCGAGCCGTTCTTCTGCACCCTCGTCTTAAATCGTCAACGCGCTTAGAAGTTAGAGCTTAGACTAAGTTGGTAACTCGTTTCTTCTTGACGTCTCGAGAACCACCGTCGAATTTTGGGTATCAACCGCTTTTGTCTGCTGCATCGTGTCTAGGTTGGCCTCCCATTCTCGTTGTGGAGCTTCCAGAACGTCCTCCTTTTCAGCGGAATTCCTCTGCCTCTTCATGAAACAATTATGCGCGCAAAGCAGGGCCTACTGATGCAGGAATGGCCGCTCTCTGATAAACGTTTCATTCTTCCCCATCTCCATGTTGCCTATAGAGCGCTGCAAGCCTCCGAAACGAGCAGATACTGAAGCGGCAAGGAATATTCCATTGACCTAATATCTATTGTTTCGTCTTAGACCAGGCCGTAAACATGCTCTATCTGCTTTCTGCTAGACCATAATAACCACCTGTTCTCATACTCGATGTATTTGTGTTTACTTCAGCAGTGAGATGTAGCAGCAGGGTAATGCCGGTTTACAGCGTAGAACGTTAACGCCGCCAGACTAATTAAACAACTCTAGGGGAGTCCTGCCCTAAATACTTACTGCAAAACTTACTCTGCGATGACTTGGTGAGTAGGATTCTTGCTCCTTGTCGCCGAATCTTATTATAAGCTTATCCAAGACTCATTAAAAACTGGAACTGCACAAATAATGTTTGCTTGGGATTAAGCAACGTTCCTCCCTAAGGCCAGCTGAAGCTTATTGCTAATATAGCCCAAAACATAAATAATGCTTTCGTTTTCAAAGTAAGATTTTTTTAGAATAGGAAGTAAACGCCAAAATTAAGTTGCGCCAGCTTAATTTACACACCTCTGAATACACGCTTATCTGGGAGCGAACTGTTTGCCCCCCACACCACACGCTAGCATATTAAAAGCAGCCCTTTCTAGTAATTAAGGCACTAGATTGGGCCAAACATTTTAGAAGACGAAATTGTGCAAATCTACAGATAATTCGCAATCGAGGTACGTCGTAAAGGGGATGCAAAGTAGAAGGTAAAGATTGTGTGAAATGTCGATCGACCCTCTAGGTCAACACGGCATATAAATAGACAACGATAGACTAAACCCTATTCACTTTATATACCAGTATTGGATTGCACCTTGTTTTTTTGCTAGTTTCATAGGTTTATTTGCATTCGCTCATTCAGATATCTTTATTATTGCATCTATTATTAACCATTTCAAGATCGAGGCAATTGGCTGGCCGATAAGCAGTCTTGGTTCGAAACGTTCTATACACGACTGAACTGTCAAGCAACCGGGTTATTAGTGATGTGCCAATAGACAAATACATCATGTTGTGCATTATTTAGCCGGACGTATAATTCAGGTCTATCTTTTCATGGAAAGCACCGAGGCATACATCGTATTTCTTGTGGAAGCTGCCAGTTCTGCAAGATTGGAAGCCATATGTCTTAGCTGTACAGCAACGTATATGTTCTCCGGGCATCTTGTGCCTATCCGTCTATCCGTGACTCGGACTCGAGAAACACTACTCTATATGAATGAGCTCGATAAGAGCGTTATTTACCTTTCGGTTTCGACCAGTTTATCACTTGTGTAAGGCAAACATAGTATTAATCCCAATATTCGCGCTGTGTTCTGGTCATTAGAGGACCCCCGGTCAGTGCACACACACATATAAAATCGCTGTTCCTTGCTGTAACTCGTTTTGGCAGGTAACCCCTTCATATACATTGTGTATGCCTGTCCGAGGTGCTCGAATTCGGCTTGTTTTGGTCGAGCCTATATTAGATCTAGGCAAACGCTTACATTTAAAGACAGGTTGATATAGTCAGCTGTATCAACATCCCACTTGGTTAGGGAAGGGTTGCTCCATGTACAGGGGTGAATAGCCGTCATCATCTCACAAAATAATATTACAGGTTACTTGTGGTTCTCGCGTTGTCGTTAAAAAAGAAATAAACTGCGTTACGAGAAGGAACCCAATCTTGCTTCATTCATTAATTCAGTATGTGTGTCACAATTAGCAGGCAGTTGATTCATGTTTCACAATGTGACTGTACGGTCTTACAGTATGTATTTAACTTTGGATGATAGAAATGTTCCACAAATTCCTGCACATACAAGTATATGGTAGAGTCCAATATATCTCCACAAAAAGTACAAACACATTCTTCAATATTAAAATAGTTTGGTTTCATGCATATGTGGTCGTGATCTGTGCCAAGTCATTTGGCAGATTAGCGAGAGGTTTCTTTGCATAGCTCTTACAAAAAGCCAGGCTATTCTACAAATTTAAAATGTCTGTTTTCTCTATAGGCTCGATATGAGTCTAGAATATCCGCTGTAAATGGTATGTTGTTAAGCGGTAAGTCTTCAATAAGTGTTCTCTCTCCGCACGTTTCTAAGGCAAGTGTTGCCGACGCGCACTTTGGGAACTTTATTACACGCTTAACATAGCACGGTTTTAAATGCCTAGACATTATAAATCGCTGAGAGTCAGGTATGGTGCCATTGTAGAAAAGCTGCAAACAGTACTTTGATTTTAAAGCAAGTTATAGCTGTACTTACGTCTGCTTCATGCATATTGCCAATTAAAACATTGCAGACGTAGATTTTGCTTGTATTTGTTCAATATCTCTGCTAAAAGAGAGCATGGGGCTAGTGTGACGCCCAAATACGAAAAATGGCTAACCAATTTGAGCGGTTTCTCATATACTGGTAGAAGATGATTCCAGGCCGCGTATAGCCCTCCTCTACTAAATCGTAAAACCTTTGACTGAAAGTCAAAGTCAGTGATGCTTAACAAGCCATCCGTAAAGTAAAGCCCTACGAGCTGCGACTCTATTTACTCTCTTCAGCAGTGCAGCTATGTGGAAAATGTCAACCAAACTCGTCACATTGACAGCAGTAGACCCTGGAGTGCTGACCGAGGAGTTAAATAAACGTTCCGCCAATCAGTTCTATTTACGATGTGCCTACGCGCTCCTTCGTCGTCGGAAAAATGTGCGGGAAAGATTCTATTAGAGCCAAATACACACAGCCTTTTTTTTGTGTGCAAATGTCCATTGTGTTTATGAATATTCTCTCTCGTTAATGCAACTGCATTTAAAATTGCACGCTCTATAGATTCTATCGATACTGCCACTCATACTTGAAGCATTTCTTACTCTTTGTGAGTACGCATGCGCAATGATTACGCCTTAGGGAAAAGGCAAATTACGTGAGACATTCAACACTGTTGCTTTAACAGCAGGTTTTTAATTTGCATTTAGCTTCATTGTGTTCGTATTAAAATCCCAACCATAAATTTTATAGAATCGTAAATAACTCTAAAATATCGACGAGTTAATTTGGGGCTCTTCAGAATTCAGTCAAATGCTTAACGGCTTGATCGGACCTCTCAAACGAAACCTCCTATACCTGCCGCAGTGAATAAGGCCATCAATCTGCGCCGAATTTCACCGTCCTTTGTAAGAGAAGGTTTCCTTTTGAGGTGACCCATCGCTTAGCCTGAATTGTAGCCTTACGTTTAGAATCACTGAAGTGGAGCACTTCCAAAAGCTGACCGTAAACGCATGCTATATTATAATATATACATCGACGTATCCCTTTTGCAAATTTTAACTACGTTGTTTTTTAGATAACTGCGTTGTTCGTGGTGCAATTGAAAATACTATTCGAATATAAATTATGCGTCACTCGCCGGGCAGGATCAGTCAAGACTGGCCCACTTCTAAAAAAATTGCCCGATATTTTATTTCAATTAGTGTTACCCAGCTCGGCGTAGATGCGCAAGAGCATCTTGTAACTGCCTTTATTCTGCAAGACGTTCTAACTAGTTGTCATTTGTCTTATTAAAAGAGACGGAATCTCACGCCGTCCAGGTGATCGAAAGCCTCAAATCGGATGCCAAGAGATTCTTATGAAATGCGCATAATAAACAAGGTTTGGCCATATTCGGAGAAACAAACGGTTAATCACCATATAATGAGAACATGAGTTGGCTTAACCAGGCATATTACGGGACTTTAGCTTAGCATGTACTAATTTGACAACACGCTAGGAAAAGGGTTCAGTAGTCCAACACGTAGTTCCAGCTGGCGTAGCATGGCATTTTATTACACTGTGAAATAAGTTAATCACGAGGGGTAGGGTTTCTAAAAATCAAACCAGTTTCTATGTTTACTGTAGCGAAAATTCAAACAGGGAGGCAGTGCGCAAGTCTGGGGCAGATTATTCACATAAATCAGGTTCAGTTAAGTTATTGGTCGCTTCAGTTAGTCGCTTCGTTAGTTTTTATTGTAAGAGTACACTTTACTCCTTATAGAATCCCTAGAGAAATAAGTCTAAGGGCTTTAAATCACAAAATCTTTAAGACCAGTGAAGATGCCGTTGCACGAGATTACCTGTCTTGGACACTTTATCCTTCGAGGCTCAATTGCCTCGCGGGCTGTGTGGCTTGCGACAGCGTATTGTAGAAACCAGGATTCGCTCACATCGATTTTGTCTAAATTGGGCTAACGGAAATAAGGATCATGCCGCAGTAACGGTCGCTATTCATCGTGCAGTAAAAGTAGTATGGACCAATGTTTTTCGACCTCAGACCATACCGGAGTGCCACATATGACACATGGAACAGCTCTTCTTGAAACATGTAAAATGTATCTATTGTCTAGATACAACATTTGTTTATATTCAAACTTAAATTTAGATAGAATTCGTCGGAAAAGGTCATTTTCTTCACGAAATTGCCATTACGCTGCAACATCTCGGAAACCCAATTGGTAACGTTTAGCCGTTCCTGGTTGCGTCAGCTGAACCTTAGGTGGACGCATCGCTAGATCCGACTTCAAAATACATCAAATTGTGATAATGGGGGGGGGGGGGGTGAATGATAATGCATAGTCTCGTTTTATTGGGACATCTGTGCTCTCCGTTTTTTTCTTGCTGTTCTATCATGCTCGATTTTAATCCACGGCATTTACCCTGTCCTGAACTGAAAACCAGGAAAACCAATATATGTAAGAGTAACCGGTCCCAGTTTTAAACCCACAACCCCCCGAACCCAAGACAATGACTTTGCCACTAAGCCACTTGGTGGGCGAAAGACTTCGTTTTTGAGCACGTCGCCAAACCGATGTTTCCGGCCATTGTTCCACGCTGTCGCCCACAACGGCGATATCCGCCCGAACGCGCGGTCCGTGATCTCCCACGGCTTGGCACATTACGTATCGAACCTGTTGTGTGAAACTTTTGCACAGGTTCTCTAATGGTGTCCTCCCAAGGTCGGTTGTGTCGATCCTAAATAGCACAGAGAGGTCTCTAACATGACCGTACAGGCAAACTTACTTTTTAATGATAATGCAATCACTACGCGTTGTGTTCCGTTCAATATGGATTTGACAGCTCTGACAGAAACCAGATCGTGAAGAGAGCCGGGCTGACCGCTGGATTTTTTACAAGATACTAGCTAATTATTTAGATATATATATATATATATATATATATATATATATATATATATAACCTTAGAACAGAAACATTATCGGATTTTTCTCTAGCCATGTGATTTATAAGGACAGGCTGCTCAACTGTCAAGATGACATCTTACCTAAAGGCACCTCCATCTTTTGTCTTGTGCGATGCAAACATAAATCTTCATGCAGTCCGTTCATTGAATAAATATATTTCCTTCGTCTCTCTGGTCGTTTGACCAGCCCGTCGCCTTGCTGCATCCCGTTCCACCTCAGAGGTTCATAAAATCTCTTTCTCAAGTTAAAAGTACAGTCGATTGGTTTTGGCCATATCTGTCTTACCGGAGACGTTCGGTCAAGGTCCCATTCCATTTGAATTTTGGCATTTTACAATTTGTGACGAAAACGCTTGAACAGGTGTAACGTTTGGCAATGATTTGTCCAGACTGTGATGCAGCGCCTGACTACTGATTGTTAGTGTAGATCTACGCAAATCACTAGAATCAGGGGATATGTTTATGCGTATGTTTGACAGCTTTGGCTTAGTTTTCAACGCCAAAAAACTAACAGTGTACTATTTCCACCACACAGGGCGCTGGCAGGACACTGCACTTACAGGACGGCTTTGAGCTCCACGGGCAGCAAGTTGTTTTTTTATAGACCACTAACTAACTCGACATGAGAGTGGTATATGCGCTGAGACGCACTAAGATGATTAGATTCCCATCAAGAGCTTGCAAGTTTATTTTAAAAGAGAGAGCAAGCAATACGAATCACTTTAACAGCTTTTGACCACCCATACGTCCTTCAGGAGATGTAAAGGTTCAGTTGGTGATTTGTACGTTAGCTATTATCTTCGTTATGTTGATAGATTGTGTACAATGCGCATTGCTATCCTAGCTGTGAATATTTCGAGCGGAATCGCACTTTCGAAATTTGCTACCTACTTGTTTCAACTTAAAGAAGACCTATAAGGCGCGCGGGCACTTTTGAAGTTCTGTGTGCCTCAAAGGAATCTAGTAGCCACGCTGTAGCAGGCTGCCGCCTTTCCTCTATCTGGGATCCAAACATATACATTGCCAAACGTTCTCAAATTCTGAAGCATCTTAAGCATGGTAATGATGCGCTACGCCATTTTGTGCTTTCTATTATAAATAATGACAGAGCAATTGAGAGAGCCCAGCCGTGACGATTCTAAATCTTACTGCCCGTATTAGTCTGTCTTCATAAAATATAATGTACATTCTCTTGGTGACGTTTTGTGTGTTTTAATTTGGTTTTAATTTTTGTGTTTTGGAGTTCCATTTATTCTGTTTTGAGAACTTAAGCGTTGTAGAATACAGTTCCATGATCAAGTCAAACTTAGAACTTGCGACTATATATAGCGATTTGGCGCCTAGAAATGCGGACGTGTGTCCACGGAGCTCCGAGAGTCACGCTTGCCTGTGGGAATGCAGGAAGGAAAACCCTAAGAGTGGCAAATCATGGTGATCAAGTTTGGTGATAATTTTTGTGTATTGTGTTTGGCCGTGCGATGGAGAGGTAAGAAGCCAGGCCGCGGTAAGGTTCAGTTGAGTCCGTTTCAACAGGGCGACGCATAACGAAACCGTTCACGCAGCGGTCGGTAGTCTTCGAGCGAACAGCCGCGTGCTCAAATCTAAATTCTAACGGCTGCTCAGTTAAAGTGAGTTAAGGCAGTGTTTAGGTGTGTCGAGCCCGGTGGCGGAGATGGAGCTGGCGAAGAAGAGGGCTAACATATGGTGAGATACGGCTCAAACTGTGCAGGATCGCTGGCAAAGCATTATTACAGATGTCCAGCAGAGGCTATATAAAATTGAAGAGAGAGGAACCCAAGATGATGAGAAGAAGAAGCGGTGCAGTAGTCATACAGCCCCTGATATAAAAGGGTAACATGTGTGTTTAGGTGTATACATGCCAAGCGAACAATAAATCAAACAGCAAGACGCAATGGTCGTAATGACCGAAGAAATCAAGAAAAAGGTAAAAACAACGACACATTAAGTCACACAATGGGTAAGAGGAAGAAGAAGGACAAGACGAAGAGGACGGTGCAGCAGAGGCAAACGGAGACAGCAGACGACAGCAACAACAAGAACAACGTGAACAACAGATACACAGCAACACGACCGCCATAGGGGGTGCGCGGATACGGCCACAAGTGGGCAAGCGAGAGAAAGAGGCGAATCAGCAAAAGGAAGAAGAACATATACTAGCGGTCGAGGAACAGGAGCAGCAGCGGCGGCAGCAACTACAACTTTTTATAGATAATACGGCTAAATTCAGCTGACCGAACAGGAAATGCGGTGGTTATTAAACCAGTAGGGGTGTATACGGGTGGTAGTTGCTGGAGATTCAAACTTAGGCAGAATACAGCAACAGATTCATCAAATTGCTATTAATACAGGATGGGGGGGGGTGAGGGAGGGGGTATTTTATTTGAGAGATTTATATGAGAGACCCAGGAGCGAATGTTTTTCAGGCCCGGTATATAAAAGGTGCTGTGAAAGAGATCGGCACACACGTACAAGACTAATTGGAATTTTGCAAACAGCGAGACGTGGTGTTGACAGCGTGTTCTCTTTCAGTCGTAGATGTTAAAGAAGGACGAGGCTATTGCACCAGCTGCATCATCTTTATATTGACTGCCCTGCACGAACACATGTGAAGGGCAGTCAATAGAAATATTATGCAGTTGGCCAGGCCAGCAAACTACATGTGTGAAACTGCATTACATAATGTTTAAGTTCTTAAATCCGTAGACATCGGCATCCCTATTCTTGTCTCTAGAATACATTCAAAACAATGGAAGGACCATGACCTCGCAGTGGGGTGCACTGCAGGAAGTTAGGCGCTGTACTAGTTGCACGGCCAATTGACAAGAGGCCGCGTGATTGGCACAATGTTAGGCCGATTGTAATAAGAGTTGTCGATACGCAAGTGGGATAATGGGGGAACGGAGCACTGGAAAGGGACGCAGACGCGGAGTCAACGAACTCGGGGCAGCGCACCGGAAATGCAAGCTCCAAACAAAACATGTTCACGCGGGTGGGCATTTAAACGAGAGAAAACGTTAGGGTGCAGATACAAGCACACAGAATGGGACAACAGATACAGGGACAAAGGAGACAGGAGGGGGCACAATGGACACAGGGAACAACAGGTGGGACTACAGTTACAGATGAGATCACAACAATGGGAGATACTTCCCCAGGGAGGGGAAATGCAGAGGAGCAGTGGAGATTAAGAGGGCATTAGAGGTCATCAGGCTATCAGTAGCATCGAGAGAAAGGGGTAAAGTTTGACATAAATTGCAAAAGAGAAAGCACGGCAAAAGGAAAGCGTAGAAGCAATGCGTCTTTTTAAAGGGTTGCCATATTAAATATGAGAGGGAGGGAACCAAAGAAGTAAGTGGGAATAACTATATAAATTACTGAAAATAAGGAGTATCGATATCATGATAGTAACTGAACCGCATTGTGGTGGGATGGAAGTGCCGCTGGGTCGAAAGGGATACAATTAATATGGTACGAATCGGGATACGGATAATGGGAGGAACAGGTTTGGGGAAGTTGGGGTAATAACCAAAGCTATTCCGTGTCCAAGTTTTAAATTTAGACCCGCGAGTAGAAGGGAGATATACGTACACGTAGGGGGAAAGAAAGTCATGCGTGTACTGACGAAGAGTTAAATAGATAACTGGATAAAGGATATCAAGATAGATTAAAAGAAAACACACAATATTGGAAGTGATCATAATTGGGTAGAAGTGAGCAGGAGGAAGAAGCAACCAGGGCGGGTAATTATACAAAATAAATATTTGGATTAACACAAATGTGCACAGAAAGCTGAAACATAAAACAGCTCTTAGTGGCAGTTGGAAAAAAAGCAGGTAGACAAATGCTTAGGAAGATTTAAGACGCATACGACAATTACTGTGTCATAGGGAAGGGAGTTTAAAAGGGAGGGAAACTAGGGTGGCGGAGCGATCAAACAAATAGGGCAATATTGGAGCGGAGGTGGAGTAGGGGGCATACAAAAGTTGCAGACAAGACAGAAAAATATTGGGCCAGTTACTAGGAAGTCAAAAATAGAGCTCACGTTTTAATACAAGACGCAATTAAAAATGCAGACAAGAAAGAATTTAACAGGATTTGTGCGCTCCCAAGGAACAACGAGCAAAACAGTTTGTGGTAAAGAAAATGCACCCAAAAACGGCGTGTGGTCTTGACGGAATTTCGTTAGAATTTATCCAGGCCTTGGGAAAGGAGTACGGAGTAAGGATTTAATAGTATATTAAGAGGGGGCGGACTCCTGGAGGAATGACGCAAGAGAAAAGTTTCTCTTCTTCCTAAAAAGGAAGTAAATAATGTCACTTTACAAAAAGGTGCCCAAGCACAATAGAGAGAGATCACGTTATTTATTAAGGATGCAAGTGGAGCGACAATAGTTTTCCGAAAGCGTGTGCACTGGGAATATTACTCAATATCGTATAGAGTGGGCTGGGGCCACTTTAGCAGCGTGCCCCGGACTGTAGCCGCGTTACCACTTTGCATCGAGGCGTCGTCTCAAAAAAACCCGCAGATCTTGTGGCCCCGTTGCGAGGTTCAACTGCTTACCGACCCTGTAGAAAAGTTTGCGAGTAACGTTGCCTGGGCCGCCCAGGGTCTCGAACGCTAGGGGTTGAAACCTCATGTGACTAACCTATTGAGGCCCTGAGGCTCTAGAATGCAAGGGAATCCACATGATTGAATCGCTGGTTTGAAGGTATCGTTAACACCGGCATGCCTGGCACGCCGTCCGGTACTCGTGATGCATCATAAACCGTGATAGGCTATTTTGTCAACGGGTTGGTCACAATTACATTGATAAGGTGACAAAGTCATAGCCGAGTTGAGGGACTACCCCGACTCGGGTAGCTTCGTTGTACAAGAGGGTGTCCACTGGGGCGCTTGGAAGCGCATGCAACCAGGCATCGGGTCCCTAAGCAGCGACCGCTCGAAGGCGAGCCTTTGCGGAATCGTCGGTAGCGCCCGCAAGCAAGCCGCGATACACTTCGTCAGATAAGAATGCGCTCCAGTCACGTTGGCTCAAAGGGTTATCCGCAAAGTTATTGCTCCTCATACAGTCGTCTCTTGAGTTCACTGTACTGAGCAATGCCGGCCTCGTCTATCGCTGGCCCAGCGGAGACGAGTGGATCCGGGATCCCCAGGCCCCCTCCGAGATCGGTGGTTGCGCCTGTTTTCGAGCAGGAGACGACAGCGATAAGTTAAGAAAAGCCCCGAGGGTGTTTACAGTCAACTCGTTCAATGGATGCAGGTCATTCAACTGCCATGTTAGAGCCGCGAAGAAGGTGGTAACGGAGACTGAAGTAAAAAGAGGGCGCGGTGAACACCGAGTAGGGCAAGGTTATCAGCGACATCCTTTAGCTTCCTCTGCCAGTACAGAGCATTTTAGAGGCAAATGGGAAAATAGGAGAATAGCAGTGCGGATTTCAAAAAGATGTAGGCTAGACGAACATATGTTTTTATTTAGTCAGGATGTAGAAGCATTGATATTGCGGGGACAAGGGTGCGTGACAGGGTTTTTAAATCTTAAAAAGCAAATTGTATTGTAGGAGCGTTTTGGAAGAAGCTGGGTGGAGTTAATAGAAAACATTTACAGGAATAACACGATTTGAACAAAAGAGCGGACAATGCAGAGAACTTATAGTCGCTAGGGGGGGTGAGGCAAAGACGTTTGTTTTTTCATGTATGTAGAGATAATAGCGTAAAGGATTAATAGCACGGGTTTAGATCTGCAGATAGGGGAAAGTGTGTACATATCAAGACAGCAGTGCTGCTGCTTTCTGACGATGAGGCAGTGTAAGGGCGGAATACTAGTGAAGTTCAACAAATAATTAATGCATGTGGGGGCAGCGGAGGAAACAGACGTGGGGGGTTAGTGAAAAAAAAGCGCAATTCTAGTATTAAATGGGGTTAGGGAGAAAATAAGTTTGTTTTACAGGGGAGATAATTGGGCTGCCTAGGTCAGGCTAAGTATCTTTGGGTCACATTGACTACAAGGGATGATTATTTAGACGAAGAAATATTAGGAGGGAAGAAGGCTGAAAGAAGAAGAAATTAAGTAAGTTGTAAGGACCTCTGGGGGTTTAATAAATATAAAGTAACAACGAATTAATGGAAAGCCATGTATATACCAGGATTAACTTTTGTTAATGTATTTCTGGTCCACAATGCGGCGTTGGAAAATAAGTTAAAAACAATACAAACAGAAGTGATAAGATTTGCGTTGAGTTGCTGTTTTAATTGCGGAGTTTCTTGAGCGGGAATGGGGGATGTCAAAACGTATACAAAGAAAGTACAAAGTAAACTAGGACATAGTACTAGGATTAAGAATGTCACAAGTAAAGCAGGTTCGCAAGTAGAGTTCCCAGCTAGGGGAGTTGGGCATTATAGTCAGTCAATGGGCAAGTGCAAGGAACTGAAGAAAATGGGAAGATTAGAGTAAAAAGTTATATACGGGCAAATGGAAATTGGCGATGAGTTCCAGATCGATATCCAGGCAGGTATATAAGGAAAGGAAAAGCAAGAAAGAAGAAGCAGAATGGGTATACGATAATTGAAGAGCTAGCGGGATATTGGCAAATGCCGGCGCAGGGATGTTGGGTACAAGAATGCGATAAGCTAAAAATAGGGAGGGGGAAGTACAAATGTCTAGCTTGTGGGTGTCTGTCACCGACCTATCGGAGGCTCTTGTTTTAGGACCAAATGTTAGAAAGGACCAAGTTGATATTACAAAGAAGAGACCAAAAGGAAGGCAAATAATCAGAAAGTATTTGAGGACGCATTGATGATATGATTGCATAATATATATTCGGACGCTCTTATATAAGCGTCCGTAATAAAACAGGGTGACATGTGTATTCAGGCATACATGCAAAGCAAGAAATAAATCAATCAATACATTAATTAATATGTACACTTCTATGAAAAGGTAATATATCAAAGTCTTTGGTGTATACAAATTAATTAATGCGTGAGGGGGGACAATTGTACTGGAAAGAACAGTCAGGGCAGGCTTGAACCTGCAATCTCGCTAAGCGTTCCAAGGACAGATGCTGCTTTTCACCTGTGTTTATTAAGAGAGGATGACGGTCTTAGATGCGATCGGCAAGAAGTAATAGTTGTTGGTGAGGCTCGATTATTTTGGAGTCTTGTTCTACCTGAGCGGCAAGAATGGCTAGCCAGAATGCTCCGAGACTGACTGTTACTGTTCCGACTGTACCGACTGCTCAGAGACCAACCGTATCAATCCAGGCGTGTCCTGTTTTAAACGGCACCAAACGCATGCCATCTGGGGTTTTTCCTTTTGTGTGCTCAATGTTTGGCAGCTCAACAAGGTACCCCAAAACCAGAGCACAACTACAATTGTGTTATTAACGACTGCGAGTCTGAGGTCACGGCTCTCGCTTCGGGGGCAGGACGGTTAGGTAGGCGGTTTATTAGGGAGATTTTATTTAAAACATTCATAATGCACGGTCAGTGTTGCCGACCAACAACACCTTGTGTGCTATTGTTACTCACTAAAAATCTTAGACTTCCCCTCCCCTCCCACGGTTTGGAATTGTGTTGGAAACTACCTTGATACCATGGGAGGGAGCCTCATGAGACCGTAGTCTGCAAACCCGGAGGGATGCGTTGAGATCCTTCACCTGAGAGCTGAGTTGCATTGGTCCTTTGCGGGGCACTTTCGGCCCGACTGTGTACCGATCGCAGGTATGCGAGGCGGTTTCCTCTAGGCGAACCTTCGCCCTCATATAGGTGTCGAGGTAGTATAACATTTGCGTTCATAGAGCAGGATCACGCAGCATCTACGCGACGATTTCTGGTGTCTTCAATGTAAGAATTGGCCATGGCCCGTAAGGACCTACGTGACGTAGTAGGCGTCCACCGTAGGCGTGAATTGGATCGAGTGTTATACTTTCCCCCGGTGTTTAGTCCCACACTACCCTTCATTAAGATCGGAGGGTGTGCGTAAAGCTTTTTTCATCTCTACAAAAAAAAAACCGTAGGCGTGGGTCCAGGAATATGGGTCCAAGCGTCCAGTCCGAAGCGGCGTCTCAGCCTGGGAAGGGGCAATTTTTTATTGCGATTGTCGTGGGTCAAGCGACCCTTGAGCCACGAGTCAAGGGTCGCTGCTCGTCCTTGGTCGACATTTAGATTGCCGTCAAAATGGCAAGCGGCGCGTTTTTCCGGCTCCTCTCGAAGATCTCAGGGGAACTGCTGCGCTAGTACAATTAGGGCGTCCGTGCTAACGGTTCTATAGACGCGTCAGACGCGGAGCGCAAGGATTGACAGTCACTACAGACTAAACACGCATAAAGTGCTATGAAGCCTGTTACTGCGCCTAGGAGGCGCCTGTGGCTCTTAAACGCACCGCCTCCTTTGAGGTGCGTTTGGGTTAAGCTATAAAAACCCCTTCGCTATCTTGCGAGAGGTATAGGCAATGTGCGCCGCGCCGGCCTGCCCGGTGTCCCCACCCAAGTTGCGAGCTTGCTTCGTCACGCGTATTGGATGTCCTACTAGCCTTCGAGCAATGGGCTGACCCTTGTCTGGTCTGCGAGGAACAAGGACTCAGTCTTCTGAGGAGCTAACTTAAGGTGATTCGGCTCTATACACTTGTGGACAAGGGTTAATGCTGTGTTCACTGCCGCTTTTAGTGACTTCTCACGAAAAGCCGTAACAAGCAAGGCTGGGTCATCAGCATAGGCAAGAGTTTTACCCTGTTTGTAAGGAAATGCCGCAGAACTCCAACATAAGCTAAGTTCAAAAAAATAGCTCCCAGCATGAGGCCCTGCGGCACACCCGCGGTCGTTTCGTAAATGGTTTTACCTAGGAAAAGGAGACGGCACTGCTGGAGTAGCCGTCCTGGACGGGTTTGGTCTTACACGCTACTGAGGGTATGGAGAGCCTCTATGATCCCTCCGAATTACGACGCGGCTAAGAGCACCCTCGTGGTTAGGATTCTCGGGACATTTCTCAAAGATAGACAAACTTTCACTCGAA
This sequence comes from Dermanyssus gallinae, assembly GCA_003439945.1. Taxonomy (NCBI): domain Eukaryota; kingdom Metazoa; phylum Arthropoda; class Arachnida; order Mesostigmata; family Dermanyssidae; genus Dermanyssus; species Dermanyssus gallinae. Next base: position 35,049 of record QVRM01004251.1, read on the forward strand.
GTTCATTGGAAGGTCGTAAAGGGGCTGGTAGTTCGTGCTCGCTCCGCTCTTGCCCCTCTATTATATGCGTCCATTTATGGTCTTGACAGATTATGGACACATCTCATTCAAGCAAAACTTTGGCTTGCTTGAAAAGTGTTTTACAATATGCATGAAGCGAGCACTTTGCCTGCCAATGCGTGTAAGACGCCCCTTTGGTCCGGTATTGCATGTGACAATCGCCACGCCTATACCAGATGCATAGTTCATGGCTATCGTTACCTGGTCTGTTCGAATACGAACTTACACGAAGAGTACACGGAGTAAGCCTGTCGTTTGTACCCTCAGGCGTCTGCGATATATTGGGGCAATATCTTAGATACCAGTCTCACGGGTCGTAACACGCGGGCTCACGAACGTGCCACTCTCGGCTCAGGAGCGCCCCGGGCAAGCTGAACCCGGCCGCTTGTACCGTACCTCCGACGCTGGTGTGACGGGAAGCCGGTGTCCCGCATTAGATGATGTTGTTTATAAGTACTGGTGCATTATTATTTCTATCCGAACCTACCAAAAAAACCCTTCAGGGGGCCCTAGACCGAGCACTCCTAGATCCACAATCTTGGATGGACCCGGTTTAAGTGTTTACGACCTACGTGGTCCACGAAGGCTGTCTCTCGCTATGAGCCTCGTCCAGTAGGGCATGTTCCTAGTTCCAACGAAAACGTGGATGTCTGCTCTTGACGACGGGTCAGCACGAGACTGCGTGCGGTCTCAATCTTAATAGATAGGAGTGCCAGACAAAAGCGTTTTGACTTGCTGTTTGTTTATCAGCTTTATCAGTTTATTTATGGCTGCAGGGGTCGTCAAGTATATTGCCAACCCAGAGAGGAAGGCAGCAGTTGCCGACATTGTCGTCTGTAGGTGCGACGAAATCGCCATATACAGCAGAAACGTTTCCCTGATAGAGCGCTGGAAGCCTGGTGTAGTTACCTAGAAAAAACGCGTCTGGAAAACCTCGTATCCATTCACCAAGCGATGCACAAATCTCCAAATGGATTCCACCATTCGGTTACTCATATGACGATTTATATGCAATACGCCAGGAGAACCTACATGCACCGTTGACTCGAGCAGAATCGTTGGCACATTTGCAACATTCGAGGATGCTACAACCAAGACAATCTCTTTAAAAAAGGGGCGGAACTGTTCCAGGATCATAAGCAAAAAACGCCAGGTTAAAGACTAAAACCAAGAGAGCACCCTCAAAAGATAACAATTCGAGTGGCGAGGCACGAGCAGACGGGACAAGCTCAAACCAGACCTGTTTCACAATAGAGCACGAAAAGATGACTTACTACCTTATCCAGGTCGTGCATCTCAAATGTTTTCAGAAGTTCCGGTACGTTTTAGTGACTAAAGTTCAATACCGACGCCGCAGGTTCAGTAATCTAGTGTTTCCATCAAAGTAAACGTCTAAACTCATAACTTGCTGAATGGTCGAAACTATGGCCGCTGTTTGCTTTAATAAAACTGCACTTGCTTGAAGCGCCCATAACTACACTACATTCAGACTTTTCAAAAATCAGCTTGAGTCTTCTTTCTCTTGCATATATTCATCTCTCTCTCTCTCTATCTCTCTCTCTATATATATATATATAAATAAGGAAGAAGAAGAAGAAGAAGGAATAATATATATATATATCATATATATATATATATATATATATATAAATAAGGAAGAAGAAGAAGAAATATATATTATATATATATATAATGGCTAGATTTTTATTAGTAGACGAAGATTGTGCTTAAACACAGAAACGCCCGTTGGATGGAGAGTAGCGGTGCCAGCTGCCAACGAGACTGCTGCTGCTGCTTGGATGCGCTGTGCTAATATATCCACAGGGACTAGAACAGGGACGCTTGAGGGCCAATGGTCTAAAGCCGTACGCCAGAGATAGAGAGGTGAGTCGGTGTGGGGAGGTCGGAGGGGAGGGGGGGGTGAGTACACGAGATGATGACACGCATGCAGATAATGCCAAAGGATTAGCGGCATGCAGAGAGAGAGAGAGAGAGCAGAGGAACGAGACAGATAGAGCTTAACGGGGGTTGAGGTCACGCAGCAAGAGGAGCATTAGCGGCAAGCTTCGATGGTGGCCGGTTCGGTACATAGGGGCCCTGTTGCGTGCCGCCTGACTGAGGCGTCGCTTTTTCGCCCTCATGCAAACTGCTCGGCTACGCCGGCAGTAGCCGAGGAGTTCCCACCGAGGGTGGGGAGTGGGGGAGTCATGGGCAAACGGGTGGTTGAGCGTCGGCCTCGCGGCTTAGTACAAGCAGCGGCAGCAGCACTCGACAGCATTCGCGAGCTCTCAAACCTGCGTCCAGCGTATCCCGTACGGTTCGTTTCAGCTGGCCGGCCGCGGATGCCTGGGACGTTGGGGTAGCAGCCAGCGATCTCGCAGCTACCCCCCACGTGGACCTCAACGGCCAGCCAGCCAGCCAGCTGAAGCGAGCCGCACTGAGAGACGGCGCCACAGACCGTGAGGACAACGGCAGCAGCAGTAGCAGCAGCAGCAACGGGCAATGCTTGTTAGCGACCCACCTAACTCGCTTCGGACCTTCATCAGCACCGGCATCCCGGACGAAGGACGATCCTTCGTCCGGCAGGGAAAAACATTTTCCCTGTTCCTAGCCGGCCGCACACGGGCTCCACCGTCCACAAGCACATGCACACTTCGATTTTATCGCACGCCCCACCACACTGCCTTTGCCACTGTCACCGTCGCCAGTCAGGTGACAGTGGCAGACCCCTACCTGCTGCTCTTATACCTACTACGCCTGTTTACGACGCGGGGTCCCGTAAACAGCTCTGCGGACACACTGCTTGCTGCACGTTCATGACATGTTTCCTGCATGCATGTAAAGCATGTGTGAACATTCGGAGAGACTCGGTGGCGGCCGAATACTACGACAACCGCATCAGCGCAGCGCAGACACCAGCGGCCTCTTGCGGGCTTGTCGCGGCCGCTGTCCAAGAGGGTGTGAGCTGGGGGTCTTCCATATACTCGTATTTATTCTGCTTGGTTGGCCGAGATGGTTAGCCCGAACGGCAACATCTGATTCCGTTAATCTCTGATCAGAGGCACTAAAAAGCGTCGATAGGAATAACGTGTTGATGTGCCGATATGGTGCGCCACTTCGTTGTAGAATAAGGACAGAAGAATACCAGTAGCTCAGTTAAATTAATTATTATACATTATTATTATTATTATTATTATTATTACTATTATTATTATTATTACTATTATTATTATTATTATTACTAGTATTATTTATTGGTTTAATTTTTTTGTATTTTCCTACAATTGTGTCACCCAAAACGTGTATCCCGTGTAGCTCACCCCCTTCTCAATTCATAGAGCCGATATAGCGGCGTTGTTTCCTCTAGACACTGCGAGCGAGAGTTGCTGACGCAGAAACTTCCCTCGCGCTGGCCGCCGTGTTAGCACTAATTTTGATACCTAGGTCTTTGAGGAGGGCACTTGTGCTCTTGCTGATCGGGCCCATCGTTTCCCTGGCGACGGGTACGAAGATATATCTCCTCCCCAGATCAGAGTATTTGTGTTTTTTTTGCGATCTCGGCATGTTCAGCAATACCCTAACCCTGTGCATCAAGTATGACGAAGCCACCGTACATGATACCGTGGCATATCATGCCAGGCATTTGCCCTTGGATCATGGCGGCATGTTATATTATTATTATTATACATTATTATTATTATTATTACAATTAAACAATGTTACAAATGTGAGGTCTAAACGTTATTATTGCAAATTCTCTAAATAATGATTTCACTCTATCATCAAAATAGATGCCGCGTTCCCTCTGCAAACGGCCAAAACAACGCTTGCCTCAAGAATTGACCCTCTCTTCGGTCGCTTGTGACCTCCTGAATTCGCTAACTCAAATCTTTGAGAAATGCTTCGGTTCCCTTGCTGAGGGTCCTAGCGTCTCCATGGCAATAGGCACAAAAGTATATCATGTTTCCAGTCCAGCGTATTTAACGCGTTTTCTGGCATTCGCGTGCTTTAGACAGACAGG